>JZKD02S1381831.1:87593-100437 GCA_000966675.3 Picea glauca | reverse complement strand
TATGTATAAACAAGTAAGTTAGGCGATGTAGGAAGTAAGACATCTATGTGATGGTAAATATTGCTATGTGCAAATAATCTATGTGATTGAGTAGGCTCTGTGCACACTGTCGAACTTGCACTGCTAAGTGCAAGTCATTGAAAGGATTTGTGGAAGGCTTTGTGATGTAGTGCAAGGAAGAATGATCTAGCGAGTTGCGCAGATATTTTGTCCTATGCGAAGAAGGTTTTTGGTGTCTCTATGCTGTAACTGATTGAAGACACTAATAAAGAAGAAGAGTTGGTGGACTTAGCCCAAGGGTGGGGGTGAACCACATAAATCTGTGTGTTATGCTTTGTGCTTCAATTTGATGTGTTTATCCCTTATTTTGCTAAGTGCTTTGATATGTTTAGATAGATCTACTTGAGATTTGTGCTTCTTAGAGGTTTGTGAATGTTAGATATGATATGTATGAAGATGTTTAGTGTTGATCTACTAGATCTGATCTGTTTTATTGTTCCTAAGTGTTGAAATACCTTATATCTAAGTGAATGTTGTGATTCTTTGTGCTATCTAGGAAGTATAATAAGAATTGAATATTGACAAATGATCGATGCTAAGTGCTCTGTAAGTGATATATCATAGATCTATGTCTCAGGTATGGTTGCATAAACATGAGTCTTGCAACCACCCCTGTCTCTACCTCAGGTGAGACTTCATCTTCTTCGCAGGTGTTGCCGAAAGGGCTAGAAGTTAGGGTTTTGTTGGTGCATTATTATAGCATTGAACCCCGGGTCTACCCCTATGCCAAAATACTGTCTTTCTCACACTCATTAAAATGATTTTGAATAGACGTATGTTCGGTGCTAGTTTACCCCTTTTTTGAACCAACTAGACTACGTTCGAAAAAGGTACCCCAGTGGAGTCTCCTTTTACGCTTTTTCAAACTCTCTAAAAATGAAAAATTGTTGAGCTTACCTTCTCTGGGCTCATTAAAATCACATTGAAGGACGTTATCATTTTGTCTTATTAATCATATTTTCATTCCTGCATTTTTGGCCTAATGTTGGCTCCATGTTTCTCTCAAATGAACCATCTAAAGCAAGCCTTATACGCAAGCCTTGTATCACTTTGCCTCTACGTCTTGACACCTTGACCCATGGAGGATTTTTCCTAAGTGTCCTTTTCCTTCATATGTCCACTTGCTCTGAGCATCAATGTGTTCCTTGCACTTGAAACTAGTATGTCTGCGACACTCGATCCTCCTTTGTAACATAGCATTCTTTATTCTTTTTCAAGCTTCCCAGAATTATTGAAAAAGACAAAAAAATCAAATATACCCCAAAAAGAGGAAGGGAAAAGTATTTTCTTTTTGTTTGACAACACAATGAGTCTCCCTTGGAAAAATCACATCCTTCCACTTGTCCAAGGGAAGTCTTACTAAAATTGACTCGTCCCTTCTGCAGTTTATCTCTTGTCCGCATGCCAGGCCATCCCGAAAGACCAATCAAGTCCTTGCTCAAAATCAATGAAGTTCTATGCCTGATCATCAAGATCCTCTTGTATGTTACCAATGAGTCGTCGAAGAACTCTAGGTAGTGAATTCATACACTCATATTACACTCCTACCTGAGTTTTGAAGATTCTGAAGTTGTTGCTCGAGCTCCGAAGGCCTCATCTCCAGCCATTAGGCATTATTGGATTCTTAAAAATGGATACTATACATGTATATATTTTTTTATTTTGAGATGTATATTTGTTGTGTATTACTCGCATCTACACTTTATATAGTTATATGACATGGATTTGCAGTGTATTTGATTGGAAGCCATGATTTTATTTCATTTTGAGCATGGGTATGCCTGCCTCAATGAGACAAATTATTATTTTTACAGATGGCACCTCCTAAACTCTGGTCCCTGGGCTCACTCACGTCGTATAGTGGTGAATATTTGTAATGTATTTCGGCCATCGGATGCTCTTCTGACCTCACACATTAGGGGGCATCTGTTATAACCCTAAATTGCACCTGACATGCATACCTGACATCAGGCCATCTAACTTACTATCTTTACCAAGCCATTATTGAACAACTCTTCTAAAAACCATCATTTTGAAGGTGTATGTTCCCTACACCATTACTGCCCGCGTACACACGCTTACTGAGCCACTACAGCCTGCGTACACTCACAGAATATCACAAAATGTGGAAATTTTCATAGGATAATGGTTTTCGGGCCGTTACTTAACCGTTTGACTGCCCATAGCCAGTCACCCCAACTGTTATTGTCCCTTTTGGCCTATAAAAGAAGGGGTTGGGATCCCATTGCAAAGAAGAAGCATGAGAGAAAAGAAAATCTGCCAATTTCATCAATCCCCCTTTCCCCAATAGTAAATCCCTTACCATTTCCCTAAGAGAGAACTGCAGAGGAGAAGAAGATGTGGAAGCAGTTGGTGCATGGTAAAGAGGAGCCTAGGACCAGGTTCGAGGAGTAGTGTCGGTCTCATGTTCTAAGCAATTTTTGTGAGATTAATATAAAGAAGTACTTTTTTTGTCTTGCCAAATGACGTCTTAAACTTATATGATTTGTTTACATTTCTTGTTTATGATGTCTAACCCACTAATCCATATGTAGAAAGCATGCTTATAGTTTCTTGTTTGTCTTTCGATGAATGCAGGTCAACCTTGGGAGGATATTTGCAGTCAGGAAACAACCAAGCACAAAGGGATTGACACCAGGCGTGGAGTTTAAGGTAGGCCTACTCGATCCCTCTCTCTTGTCTTTTATGTATGATTGTGGGGTAATGTTGGGATAGTGATAAAAACTAGGATACTTTAGATGGTTAGCTCTGCCTACACTTTAGGCCCTTTGTGTAGTCCTAAAAGGGGTTTTCCCGCTACAACATGCAAGTGATTGTAAGAGGCTTTGTGCATAGTGTATGTTGAAACTTGCAAAGCTAAGTGCAAGTCATTTGTAGTGCTTTGTGCACAAACAGTGTAAGGCTTCGTGCTATAACATAGCTTGGGGAAGGAGAATCTGGTGAGGTGCGCATAAATCTCATGTCCTATGCGGAGTGGGTTCTTGTGGATTTGTGCTTGTAGAACATTGAGAGAAGACAATAAATAAGAGAAGAGTTGGTGGATGTAGCCCCACACTGGGGTGAACCAGGTATATCCTGTGTTGTGGTTGCTTTGTGCTTAGTGTTGTGAATGAATGTTAGATCAGATTTATTTCTATAGGCTAAGTGCTTAGATGTATTAGATCTTGTTGAACACTGCATTCTTCTGTAACTAGAGATTTCTCTTACGGAGTGAATATTGATGAACGGTAATTGTTAAGTTCTCTGAAAGTGTTGTAATCACAGATCTTTGTCCCAGCTAAGGTTGTAGACACTTGAGTCCTACAACCGCCCCTACCTTTACCTCGGGTGAGACTTCATCTGCTTCGCAGGTGTTTCCGAAAGGGATGGTAGTTAGGGTTTTGTCGGTGCGATGTTGAAGCGTTGAACCCTGGGTCTGCCCTTGTGCCAACAAATGGTTCTGTTGCAGGGACCTAAAACTGTGATTGTTGGGAACAGAAGAAAAGAAATCTCTATGCATAGATCTGTTGCTTTAGTGCGCAGTATTCTACTTCACTGAAAATCTCTATTCTAAGAAAGGAATCAGATCTGAAGAAAAGAGGTAAGATATTAAAGCTTTGTGCTTTGAGAAAGGTAAGATAAGTGAATTTTTTTTTGTTTTCGAAAGAATGGATCTAGGT
The DNA here is from genome assembly GCA_000966675.3 of Picea glauca. Taxonomy (NCBI): domain Eukaryota; kingdom Viridiplantae; phylum Streptophyta; class Pinopsida; order Pinales; family Pinaceae; genus Picea; species Picea glauca. Next base: position 96,697 of record JZKD02S1381831.1, on the reverse strand, counting down.
ATGTCTAATAGATTTTGTCCTAGTCTGAAAACTAGGGCACAACTAGAAGAAAGAAGATTAGATATGAGTAGATTTGATAAGAATAGTGAAAGATATGTTATTCCTATGCAGAGAAAGAATGTTTGGACTAACAAATGGATGCAGGATCCTAGAAAGAATTTTTTTGTAGGCTAGTTACTGTGATCCCAGTGCGTCGTACAGGAAAGGTTGGGGGTCATTTAAAAGAAAGAGAGGATTAACTCTTTGTTATAGTTGCAGAAGATCGGGACATCTTGCTAAGGAATTCCCTGGTAGAGGTCATAGTTGTCTTTGCTGCAAATATATGGACCATGAAGTTTTAGATTACCCTAGAATGATTGATAAAGTTGAAAAGATGAATATGATACAAGAAAACCATGAGATAGGACAAGAAACTAAGGATATGACAGAACCCCAGAAAGAATCATAGATTGTATTATTATAGATGAAAGAAACCTTGAATGATCACAGAGATATCAACTTATCAAATATCTTAAAATAGAAGGAGTGAATAGAAACAAGAATACGAGACTTCAACATAGACTGTTTTCTGGATGAGGAAACATGGGTGAATATCATGACAGAAAGAACTTGGGAAATTTTTGGAAATCCTATTATGGTTCCTTCATTGGGAGGAATAGGATTATTTAGAGGAAAGTTGATAACCCTATGTGGAAGACTCTCCCAAACATCTATGAGTGCTCATGGAAATTCGACAGAAGAAGAATTTGAGATCGTTAAATTTGTTGAGAACAATGCCCCATTTTCTATTCTGCTAGGAAAAACCTAGATTGAGAAAGATCAAACACAAATAAAACAAGAATAGGAGGATGTAGAATGGAAAAATCAAGAAATAAGGTATTTAATGGATAGTATAATAGCGCACTTACTGGAAGAACAAGAGGACCATTCAAAGCTACTAAGGCCCAGGAATCAATACGTCGAACTTGAAAGAACAAAAGAAGACTTGAAACACCTGGTTGTACAAGACAGTAGAGCACCTACACTAGAAAGAGAAGAAGTATTACCCTTGAACCTTATGAAAGAACCTCCATGGTGAGAAGTTACTATGATAAGAGGAGATAATAATAATAATGGAAAGAAAAAACCAGTGACTCGGATTACAGGAAATAAATCCAAAAAGCTCAGCAAGAAAAAATCAAAGTTGGAAAAATTACAGGAAGTTCCAGGGAGTACTCCGCAGAAGGAAGGTTTGTAGAACTGGAACTTCGCTGGGATATCAGAATAGAGAATATTGGCACTTCACCACAACGAATCAATATGACCATTGGAGGCGTCTCGGCCGTTAGCCCGACGATCTAGAACGGCTCAAACCGCAGCTATGGCCAATCGTTGGGACCGCGCCATAACGAATGGAATTACATTGATTGAGGCATTCTTGCCCATCGGAAGAGTTTGTTACAATATTGTCTATTTATCCCATCGAGCATTGCACTGAGAACACTTTTGCAAACAATGATTATTCGAGCCCACAGAGAACTATTTTCTTTCGCACATTTCCTATTGAGAGCTCACCACCCATTCTGTTACATCGAGTACTTGATCACCGACTTGGGATACCTTATGTCAAGCGTGCATGTTGGGTGACTTCATAGAAGTAGATAAATTCATCGAAGAGATCCTCATTGACATCATGTTTGAGAAGGTCATGTCTACAAGAGTCCAAGCCTCATCAACGAGAGGAGTGAAAGCATCCTCATCGACTTCTCATGGATCTGGACCATCCCGAGATGCGACATAGAAATGAACCAAGCATTGTGATGATTTGGTGAATGTGAATCTCATCCCATCTATCCTACCCTATTACATCCCACCTCTAGCTGGCACGGTGAGTCGTGACAGTGTCCCGAGGGACTTCAACTAAACCTTGATCATTGCATACCTCCCGAAGGGGATACGCATAGTAGGACTACAGTTAGGACAAATCATGACCTGGAAGATCAGTGAATTCAACTTGGGAGATCACAAGAACCATGGAATGCTTACCCCACACAAGTATTTGACCAGGACCAAAGGGAAGAAGTCAAAGACCATCCCCTAACCATGGACTATGGACATCGCGAGGTCCACTATCCTGAAGGTGATGAAGATACCACACTTTGGAAGGAATCAAGAGGTTAACACATGTGTTAAACTACTGTTGTCTTTCTTCCATGGAGATTATCTATGGTTGGACAAACACATCAATCTAGATCTGGCGTTGATCCATCGGAACACCAGACTAAGCATGCAAGGACCAGACCCACAAGAATTTTATCCAAGGAAGGTTGTAGATCATGCCCTGGCACAAAAAATTATAGATACCTATGGCGATGTGGAAAAGGGAAAGCGAGGCTACAAGGAAGCCTCCATTCAGAATGGTGCAATGCGCCTAGCTTTCCAGTTGATTTTTGGTAAGATAGTAAGGAAGAATAGACCCACACAGGTCACAGGGTTCGTTGTTGACCTCGCGGGAAAATGCGTGGAAGGGTTACAAATGAACTAGGCGAGCTACCTCGTCAACCAGTTAGAGAAAGACTGTCGCAAAGCTTAAGATCAGGGCTATGAGTTCCACTTTAGTTAGTGGATGATCCTCATTGCTTTCATTTCTTGGGAAATGCTGGAAGGTGAGACCTTCCCTGAGATTGAGTCATCTGAACCCTTAGCTGTGAAGTTCACCACGCTCTGGTATTCAAGCGATATGGCGAAAAAATGGAAGTCAAACGCGGTGTTCCACACCTACTACCTGTAGTTAAAGAGGGCTATTGATTCTTTCCCTCGGATGACGTTGAAGATCCTTCATAGGTTCATACCATTCATGAAGTTCCATGTAGATAGAAATTTTATTTATATCACTGCATGCGAAGATGAACACAAAGAAGAGCTGCAGATTTACTATAAAATCACAGAGGAGGACATGTAAGAAATCACTAAGGAATGGCCTGGAAAGTTCCTTATACCATTCGACTAGGCATAACTGACCAACCCCGACCTCATCGGAAGTCCTGTGGTTACTCGCGAAGAGTATGATGCACCCAGTAGTAGAAGAAGGAAGAAAAAGGAAGAGGTATAGGACCTGAACAATGCATTAGAAGAGACTACTTCAGACTCACCTGGAGGGGGAGGTGATGATGAAGTAGACAAGTAAGAGGACAAAGGAGAAGAAGACAAGCATAAACAAGGTGAAGTAACACTAAATAGGAATCCTATTGATGAAGTTGAGACCTCCAAGAAAAGAAAGGTTTCCCCCATGAAACCTACATCGCGGAAGAAGTCCAAAGATACTAAACCATAGATGCAGACTGTGCTAACGATGTATGACATATATTTCATCATCGTCGTTGTCTTAGATACCTCAGAAGACATCTTACAGTGCAATGAAGCCAAACAAGAGACCATGTATGAAATAATTGAAGAAGAACTGAAAAGGGTGTAGCAAGCCCTCTACTCCAGTCGCGTAGTGTCTACTGTACCCCCATCATCAAAAGGAACAGAGTGGGAATATGAACCTTCCCAGCTACATCGAATAGAATATGTGACAGAATCTCACCTTTGTCATGTTCAAGAAGAAAAAGAGCAAGCCACGGATGCCTTAAAGCAAGCAAAAGAGGAATCCATAGAACAACGTTGGGTTGCACAACAAGAAAAATATGACATCCAAGCCAATTTTGCAGAGGATAGAGCGCAGATCTAGAAGGAGAAGGAACATTTTCTCACAAAGGGGATTGGAGTTAAAGAAGCAGTCATGAGAGAACTTCACTCTATGACAGGCTTAGAACAGATGGAAGAAGACCTAGTGGAAAGACAAGTATGGAATCTTTTCGAAGCCATTCAACAACTCCAACAGAGGATAGAAGAACTAGAGTTACAAGCAGTGCCAAGTACTTCACAGGAATTGAGAGACCAGAGAGAAGAAACTGCCCGAAGTGATGTCCAAATAATCAAGGAATTAGCCTTAGAATGTAAACATATAAGCAGTCGAAGTGTGCATACTTACAAGAGCCTTGCAAAGGACCCTGAATTAAGGTCACTGGAGTCACAACTTCAGGAGGCCAAGAAGCAAGCAACAACGGTGCAAGCATAGTTGAAGACACTACCAACAATCAAGAGGATGAAACGATCCCAGGAACAATGCACAGTTGAGCAATAAGTCCATGCCATCGAGAGAAAGGTCATGGAAGTGACTCGACGACTCTAGCCAGTGCAAGATGCAGCTTGCATACTTTTTGAGGAGATTGAAGGACGAGGTGTAGAAATGGAACAAGTGGTCTCCATAGTGGAGAAACACTTGGAAGGACATGTAATGGATAAGATCATTCAATATTTCATCGATAAAGAGTCTCTGGTGAAGAAATTCAAGCCAAGATCAAGGAATTTGAGGAAGAGATACCCAGATCAGAGTGACTCGAGACGAGTCACAGGTGAGTGTTGGGGGCATGTTGGCCGTTCACCAATTTTTGGAGAACCTTGGTCACGTTTGACCAATTATTGGACTTCAACAGGATGGTCTAAGGCGGAGCACAAGGAAAAGAAGAGATCGTGGGATCTCAACCCCTTTTTAGGGAATTTTTGGGTTTAAGGTTTATGTAACGGGTATGGAGATGTTGGCCCATGGGTTTACCCATGTTTAGTCTTGTTTTGTAATGTATAAATAGAAGGCTAGGAGAAGTAAGAAGGATTCAGTCAGTGGTAAGTAGTGCTAAGGGAAAGTGATTTTAAGAGACTTTGTGCATAGTGTATGTTGAAACTTGCAAAGCTAAGTGCAAGTCATTTGTAGTGCTTTGTGAACAGACTGTGTAAGGCTTCATGTTGTAACCTAGCTCTGGGAAGGAGGATCTCATAAGGTGCATGAAAATATCCTGTCCTATGCGGAGTGGGGTTCTTGTGGCTCTGTTCTTGTAGAATATTGAGAGAAGACAATAAATAAGAGAAGATTTGGTGGACGTAGCCCCACACTGGGGTGAACCATGTATATCCTGTGTTGTGGTTATGTTTTTCTTATGCTTGTTATGTGATTGTTGTGATTTATGATTAGTGCAATGATATATGCTAGATTCATATGATATAGTAGCTTAGTTCTTAGTGATGTGAATGAATGTCAAATCGGATCTATTTCTATAGGCTAAGTGCTTAGATGTATTAGATCTTGTTGAATACTGCGTTGTTCTGTAGCTAGGTTTTTCTCCTGCAGAGTGAATATTGATGAACGATAACTCCTAAGTGCTTTGCTAGTTTTGTAATCACAAATATGTGTCCCAACTAGGTTGTATACACTTGAGTCCTTCAACCACCCTTTCCTCTACCTCGGGTGATACTTCATCTGCTTCGCAGGTGTTGCCGAAAGGGTCAGTATTTAGGGTTTTGTTGGTGCACTGTTGAAGCGTTGAACCCTGGGTATGCCCATGTTCCAAAAAATGCCTAGAAATATTATATGGGAAAATACAACAGTTTCCCAAGGCAACAAGACAACTTATCAAGATTCTCTTTCATGCCTCAAACCATTCTTGGTCAACATATTTCTACAAGGGAATATTTTCCTAAACTCCCTCTTATAGCTATCTAGGTATACCAAGCTATTTCCATATGGTTATCATCTACCTCTGGATGTCAATATGACCCATTGGGATTCTATAAGTTCCTAAAAAATTCTGTTATGACATTCATGATCAACATTTGATCAACCATTTTACCTTATTTATAATAAATTTTAATGTCTAATAACATTTGGACTTTTCCCTTAAAGCCCAGATACAATTTCAAATTATGTTACTTACTAAGTATTCTAGTTCATAGTTCGAAAGTATATTTAGGTCATAATCAGTCTTAACCATTACACCTAGAATTCTCCCTTCTGTTCAACAACAGTCAGGGACGAAGGTCACTCTCCTCCTCCCACAAGAATTATGGCAGACTAGTTTCCTATCCACCAAGCAAGGGAGTTTGTTGTGATTTCTCACTCAATCACTCTATATTTATACAAATCCATTTATCAACTTGATTAGAAAAACCATGTCCAACAATTTATGTACCCAGAAACAAAATTTGTTTCTCGTTTCCCTTCGAAACTCGAGAGCTTCACATGCTCTCTCTTTTTAGAGAATGGTCACCAGACTCATTCCTTTGATTGTGAGGGGTTATACACATATACAATGTTTAATACTTCATTAAAGAAATAATTATTACTGCTACAGATCCTTTCAATCCATTCACATCCAAGTCTTTCTATTAGTTCCCATCAACATAATCCCACTCCTACAAGATCATCTATCATTTCCCAAAGAAATTATAGGCTTCCTTTTCCACAGACTAACATGATTCAATATCGTTGGGTAAAATTCCAACTGAATTTTAATGTACATCCTTCAATGAACTTGTGCATATAAATTCCATACGAGAATGGTACTCTCAGTAGGATCATGTTAGCCTAGCCTTTCGACTATTCTCCGTCCTATCCAGTCCTGTGTCTAAATCATGCTTTGCTAGATAGGGTAGGGTAGTATGTCCTTTCCCTTAAAAATTTTCTAATAATATTTTTATGTGACCCGTTTATGAGCCCAAGCAAGCCAAGTGTTGTTTCCATTCTTTGATAACAATTTGTAACACACTCGAACCCTAAATACCCTTTCTAGGGATGGGGCATAAAAAAATTTCTTACTCTAATCATCTCAAATCATCGCTCTGAGGTCTTCATCCTCTTCTAATGGCTTGTATATTTCTAACATCTTTTATCTAGTTTGCAAGATATGGCCTTCTGAAACTGTTCGGGCTTATCAATTGGGGTATTCGGTGTACGTCATTGAATGCCCTTTTTCTTACTGCACACATACTCCCCGAAGCCCTAAAATCTCTCCATGTGGCATCGGCCATTCAGTGATCGATGTTCCGCATTCAACGTTTAGCATTTGAACATTCTGTGTTCTACGTTGAACTTCGACGTTCGACGTTCGAAGTTATACATTGAACATCGACGTTTGAAGTTTAGCGTTCTACGTTGAATGTTGAAATTCAACATTCAACATTGAATTTCACACTACGATACTACACCCCAAATATTTTGAAATCTTGATGTCCTGAGCTCTCAGAGTCCAGGTCGCATCACAACCACATTTGCCAGGTGGTCACAAACCATAGGCTGACACAGGATGAGGTTTAGGAGTGACACGTGTCCTCATTAGGGGGTAACATGTGTCATTCTATAATAGGCATAAGGGGTCTGTGAATCATCCTTATCCCGGTGGCACGTGGCACCTTATTTGCGGGTTCACGTCACCTGGGATGACGTCAGTGAGCCACATTAGCCCCAGACATACAACTTTATAAATTATTTCAGATCTCATGGTCTAGGTATGTCCATGTAGATCCATAGATCCATGGCTCCCATTACTTTGAAACTCTGGACTTCAGAGCTTACCAAATCCTTATATCACAAATCCCCTGAATATCCAAGTCTCTAGACTCTCGAATCTAGTGCCACGTGTCCTCTACCTATCAACAATTGAGATTCACTTCATCATTCGTGACTTCGGGAATTTCCATAGTTTGAAGAATCTTGGTCAAGTTTTTACAGAGTGTCAAGTCTCCAGACTAAAAGATCTCCTGCCACATAGACCAAAAGGGTAATTTCCAGAGATGATGTGTGGAAAGGCAAAGAGGACATGTGGCCCCTTAAGTGGGTAACATGTGTCACATATTAATGGACCTATAGGGTCTGCGAAATTCTTGAATCCAGATGACATGTGGCACGTTGAACATGGTCCATGTCACCCTGGATGATGTCACTCTAGACTGATAGCCTTTTAACATCCCTCAAATATCACAGTCAATATTCAACCATGTATATCCATAGATCTATAGCTCCTGTTAGTTTGGGAATTTGACATTCGAGAGTTTTTCTATGCAAACTCGTGACTCCCAGAGTTGGTCAGCGTCAGGATGACCATAGTCTAAATTTGATGGTCAGGGTCTATCCATGTAGACACATAGATATAAAACTATCATGGCTTCAAGAATTCGGTCTTTGGCCCTTCGGGATTTCCTCTTCCCATTAACACAATGAATCAAAACTGTCGAATTCCCACTCTCTGAACCGTGGGATCTGGAAACAAGTATCCCTTCTGATGGATGATCCTGATTCACTATTGAATTCATCACTTCAGAGGATCTGTCTCCCTTACGATGAATACATAATTCTTCAAACTCACGAAGACTGAAGGAGTCCAAGATTTAACACTTGTGATCTTTCTCCAAATCCAACGATCTTGACAGACCTTGGATCCTCTCAAATGGATCTCATCTGTTCATCTTCCAAACGAAAGGATATTCCATTTTGAGACTTAAATCTCTTTATCCTTCCTGAGGTTCATCAATTCTAAAATACTTAAGTGTTGGCACGTGCTTTGCACTCTTTCTCCTGATATTAACAGACTCCTTCTCCCAGGAGACTCAAAATAGTTGAGAGCGTTGACATGCATACGGGAAACTATACCCAAGGTCGAAGAACTCACAATTCATCTTCTTAAACTTGAGCCACTACAAAGCTCGATCATTTACGTGTACAAACCATATAGTTCCTTACTTGATTAAATACACAATCAGGTAAAGATAAAGGGACACAGTCTAATCATCAAGTAAAAATGCACATACCTGAAACATTCATAGGATATCCAACTTTAATTTACAGTTATATTTCAAATATATAGGGTATGATAATGCTTATCTATTTCATATTGTAGCCAACAAACTGACTGTGGGTGTGTGCCTTTCCACCCAACCATAGGCTCATAGGCATTCACTCTTAGCACTCTGGCCACCCTTGTGCCAAGCCATGATATCACTAGGAAACTTTCATAGTTTCTCAAGGATTCCTTCTCAGTCACGGTCTCTGTGAGGTTTATCACATGCCTCCTCAACATCAAGCTCGCAATCTCCTACTCAGTTTGCACTCTTCTATAAGTTCTCAGAGATATTTTCTCTTGTTCTCTCCAATAAACAAAAATATTATCAAGCTTTCAGTTCCTCTACTCAGCTGGAGAGACTCATTCCCTCTCTCTTCCTTTGTGTATTCTCTCATCTGGCTTCATCCATCT
>JZKD02S1381831.1:45833-71816 GCA_000966675.3 Picea glauca | reverse complement strand
TCAAAAAAGGTCATTCTGGTGTCATTGCCCAACTCCATGCCATACAAGCCACAGAGACCCCACCAGTGCCCCAAGACCTCCAAGCCCTCCTTTCTAAACATCAAACAATATTTTCAACTCCCCAAGGAATCCCTCCTTCCCGCGGTGTCCATGATCATTCCATTCCCCTTGTCCCAGGAAGCCTTCCCCCCAATATACGTCCATATCGCCACCCCTTTGCACAAAAAAATGAAATTGAAAAAATGGTCCAAGAACTCCTTATTTCCAGAGTCATCCATCCTAGTACGAGCCCTTACTCCTCTCTGGTCATCATGGCACTGAAGAAATAAGGTTCTTGGCGAATTTGTCCTGACTTCCGTGCTCTCAACAAACTAACCATCAAAGACAAATTTCCCATTCCTGTCATTGATGACCTCCTGGATGAATTGAGTGGCGCCCAATTCTTTACCAAACTTGATCTTTGCTCAGGCTATCACCAGATACGTATGAAAGAGGCCAACATTCCCAAGACATCCTTTCACACTCATGAGGGCCACTATGAGTTTTTGGTCATGCCCTTTGGTTTGTGTAACAACCCCTCCACCTTCCAGAGCCTCATCAACCATATCTTCTGCCCTTTTCTCTGTCATTTTGTCTTAGTTTTCTTTGATGATATCCTCATCTATAGAAAAACCTGGACAAACCATCTTACTCATGTGGATCAAGTTCTATGCCTACTCTCTTAGCACCAACTTTTCTTGAAACAATCCAAGTGCGCTTTTGGTGCCTCAGAAGTAGAATACTTGGGTCATTTGGTGGGAAAGAATGGCGTTAGGGTGGACTCGAAAAAGATTGAAGCTATGCAAGACTGGCCGCACCCAAAGACTCTCAAAATCTTGCATGGATTTTTGGGCCTCACAGGGTATTATCGCAAGTTCGTTAAGAACTATGGAAAGATTGCAGCACCTCTCACGGATCTCCTCAAAAAGAACTCTTTCACTTGGACTCTAGCAGCTGCTCAAGCCTTTCAAATCTTGAAGATGACCATGTGCACCACTCTGGTTCTGGCCCTTCCCGACTTCACAAAGAACTTTGTGTTGGAATGTGACGCCTCAGGGAAAGGAATCAGCATTGTCCTTATGCAAGAGGGTCGACCTTTGTCCTTCACTAGCAAGCAACTGTCTGAAAAGAATCTGGGCAAACCCATTTATGAAAAAGAAATGTTGGTGATTTTGCATGCCGTTGAGTTGTGGTGTCTGTATCTCTTGGGGCAACGCTTTCAAATTAAGATAGACCATCAAAGCCTCAAGTACTTTCTGGAACAATGCATTTCCTCCCAGGAACAACAAAAATGGGTGACTAATCTCTTTGGATATGATTATGAGATCATTTACAAGAAGGGAAAAGACAATATCGTGGCAGATGCATTGTCCAGGAAATATGAAGACGAAGGATCCCTTTTTTCTCTTTCCTTCATTTTACCCGATTGGCTCCAAGCTGTGCAGGTAGAGGGTATGAGAACCCTAGCTTGGAGATTATTGTAACAGATCACTGCTCGACTGGAGGTTGCCCCCTCGAAGGGTCCTGTGAACATTGATTTCTGAATCAAAGTGCTTTTTCTATTGCTATTTCAGATATCATTTCTATGTATTGTGAAGATTATGATGGATATTTTACTGTTATTCTACCATTTCTAGCATTTTATTTATGTTTTGCATATTCTATATATCTGGTTTCTTGCATCATATTACTTCTTTGACCCCATTGCAGTCTACTTATGGAAACCCCCAAGAGGGAGCTCTATATGTCAATGATCTCGAACCTATTTCTAGGGATGAGATTCCTTCCTCTGGTTACTTTTTCAGTAAAAAGAGGAAGGTTATCCTAAAAGGGAAATGCATGCAAGAGGAGACATGATGATAAAAAACCACAAGATCATTGTAGATGGAAAAAAACTTAAAGAAGGGGAATTCGCTACAGAAATAGCAGGCACAATGGGAGCCTTAGCATCGACAAATTTATACTCTCTGGGTAATTTGAGAACTATGTTGTGGCAGAAAGATCAAATGATAGCTCAGCTACAAAATCAATTAAAGGAGACTGAAAGAAGTATCAGTCGGGAAATAAACAAGGGTCTAGAATGAGCCCGATTCAATGACAGTCAAGAGATTCAAAAACTGAAAGCAAACTTAGATGAAGCAAACCTGAAAATACAGGTCAGTCAAGCACAGGTCCTACAACAAGAAGAAATGAATAAACAGTTACAAAATAAGATTAATTCCATTCAAAATCAAGTGATAGAGCTTGAAATATTCCAAGCCCAGGTGTTGTAAATACATACAAAGATAGAAAAAGACCAACATGGAGTGTTTTTTTAAGTTGGAATTTATTCAGAATTACTTTCAGGAAACAAGTAAATCCTTGGAGAGTATTCTCCTGAAAGAGAGAGAAGTGAAAGCAGCCAGAACAACTTTTCAAAAAGCAGTGACTCTTTCAACAAAAGAGGAGTTCGGAGAGACTCAAAAGCTATCTGTTTCAGAGCAGATTAAAGGTGATATAATACTCAAAGTATGGGAGGCAAACCTCGCAGAAAACAAGAAAATAACCAGAGAGGTTAATGATGACTATCAAGGAATTTCCAACCTTTTGGAGAAAGCTTCATTAAACATTGGAAGAAACAATTGTCCAAGGTTGTTAGGAGAAATTAACATTATTAAGCATTAGTTAAGATTCAAGGAGGATCTGGAAGAAATTCAGGAAGAGATTCCACAAATAAAGGTAAGCAATGTCACTCAAATCGACAAATGGATAGAGATGCCGAACTTAAAGTTACAAACTATTAAGTTCACAAGAAAGATAATCAAAGACCATCTACCCAAACTACAGAGAAAGTTCTTCCTATTTGAGGCGAAAGATATTCCAGAACCTCCTAGAGTTTTGGTGCAATTTCTGGGAAAATGTATTCGATGTCTTAAAACAGAAGAAGGAATTTCATCAATGCAGACATGAAATACTGTTTTGGATATTTTCATCATTGAAATAATAAAGAAGTTAAAATAGAAATGTAAACGATTCAACATTGCTCATTCATGTAACCATAGTATTCGGAAGTTAGTTAATCACCAACAGGAAAAAGGTTTGGTGATCATGTATAAATATAATTTCACAAGACTGAGAACAGGATTTTTATTTTTTGGGAGCCAATTGTATTAGAATTTTTCCGATTTACAATGATATAGATAATGCAGAAGAGATTTTGAATTCTGTCACCTTGAAGCTATGTGTTCCTTCACTCTGTTTTTAATATCTTTCAACATCTTTCTTTGTGTGTCTTTCTAATGAATGATCAACTATAGTTTAATTCAAAATTCTACTGTAGTTTGAATTTATTTGATTATCTAACCATTTACAGTTTTTCCTCTGTGATTGCTATCAGCAGTTTCAAGACCTATAGGTTAGTTGGATGGTTATATTTTATACTTCATTAGAAATTTTGTTTTTCTCCCCTTCTTCTGTTATGATATGAGATTCTTTCACGATTAAAGCCTCATATTCTTCAACAACATTACTTTGTTTTTATTTTAATATTCTCAAATTACTTCAAGTATAGGAAACAACCTTTACTGTTATTATGTTATTATTTTGAGTTCCAAAATTCCTTTTCTATTTCATCCCACAAAACGAAAGCAACAAATTTTAAAACTTTTTTTATAATTTAATAAAATTTTACTCCTCGTGACTGTCCCAAGTAATAGATAGCCTAACATAGAACTTGGCCTACATGATCAAACTAGCATTTCTTTGAACTTATTTAATACTATCTTGCAAACAGCAACTACCTGAGTCGAATTAGAACGTTCATGGGTAGTTATTGAGAGAGAAATCAACATCCAAGAACAATGGGAAGCTAGACAGATACAGTTGAGAAACCAACTCTGATTTACCCTTCGCAATTGATTCTTACTCCTTAATTCTCTTTATTTTTCAGATGCCTTGACGGTATATTTTAGAGCCTTAAAGTATAAACTCAGGAACAACATCTTTTTGGCCCCGTTGTTGGGGAATCGAAGAAACGAAACTTTTCCCTGGGAAGAACAACATTGACACTTTCTTTCTTTGATAGTGAACAAAGATAGAAAACCTTCTAAGGCTACCTTTATTTTTCACTTGGAGACTCCACGATAAGTAAACTGGCTTTTAGCCGAAAGAATACCAGAAAGAACCCGGATGACAAGCAGACCTTTCTAGTCTCTGATCTGGAAAGGATTTTGAAATCACAAAGATTCATTAAACAAATCATTTCACCCATACATATTATTTTTCAGCCTGATTTTACACAGTTGAAAGTTAAGGAAACACTTGAGAGATCCGTCTCGTTTCCCCTTTTAAACAATACTTTATTTTTTCCTAAAGTATATACCCTAGAATTTCGTGAACCTTCTCCTCACACTCTCCGAGCTTCAAACTCAGATTCATCAATGGCTACACATGGAGGCGCAGGAGCTGGGGGTGGTGCCCCAGGAGGACCAGCAGACGACCAAGCACTGCTTCCTAGAATCTTTGCTAAGGTAGCTGCCAGATATGCCCCCCTTGTCCTCCCAGTTCCCCTACACGACCTTCCCAAAAACTATATGAAAATTCTTCCCAAATTTTCAGGGGAAGGATATTTAACCACTCAAGAACACGTAAACTTCTTTGACCAATTTTCTGACATCCTCGAAATCAAACACGAAGATGTCTATTCTAGACTCCTCGTTCAGACTTTCGAAGGACAGGTGAGGACCTGGTTCCGAGCCTTAGAAGACAGATCTCTAATATCTTACGAAGAACTTGAAAATGCTTTTATCAAAAAATGGGGGGAGAGGAGGGACCACCTCTATTACCTAACTAAATTTGGAGCCCTTATAAAGAAAAACTCTGAATCAGTTCTCAAGTTCACACAAAGGTTTAACAAGTTGCATAATAAAATATCAGTCGAGGTTAAACCTTCTCAACCCATAGCAAAGGTGACTTTCGCTAGAGCCTTTGATCCTGATTTCGCTCTATTATTGAGAGAAAGGAGATCAGTAGATCTCACGAAAATGCAAGATGATGCTCTAGAAATTGAATCGAACATGATGGCATCAGGGAAGTTAAAAGAAAAAATAGAAACCGGGAACAAAGAAGGTAGGAAATTCAAAGAGCAAGGTGGATCCTCAGGATCGAGGAAATCCTCAGGAGATAAAATAGACGAGATAGCTAGGGTAATTAGAGAACTTTCAAATACTATCTCAAAAATGGAACTAGATAAATAAAAAAGGGATAATTTTCTTAGGAAAGATTTTAGAAGGAATCTTGATCCTCAGGCCCCACAGAAAACAATTAAGAATGAGGATCAAAAAATCCTAACCCTGTTCAAAAGTGAAAACTTTATTGGAGAGGAAGACCTAGAAGATTTTGAAGAGTTAGATGAGGATATAAATAATCTTGGCAATGATAGTAAATCACCCTATTTATCAAGACAAGATTACGAAAAATCCTTAAATAAATAAATTAGATCAGAAGATGATGTTACCAACGATACTTCTGAAGATTTGACCTATCAGGGTATCGCAGATGATATTATATCCGAACTACACTAGAAATACAATTTAAGACCTAGGAACAAGACTCTTCCAACCGCCCCAACAAAACATATCTTGCCTAGGGGCGAAACTGATGAAGCGACTCTAAAGGTTGCTGACAAACAGACTGCAAAAACCCAAACTGCTGACACGCAACCTGTCAAGACAAATTTAGTAGGAACACCCGCCGCGAAAACATAGGTCTCTGTGAGTGAAACTAAATCTGCACCACAAAGAAAAGTTGAAAAGAAAGGAATGGAGGCCCCAAACATAGAGAGAGACAAGGCCCTGGGAAATTTTATTCTGGAAAATGAAATAAACAAAATTAAAATCCCTATCCCACTTGTTGAACTGGCTAAAAATACCATATACAGAAAAAAAAAATTCCAAAATGATTAGCTTTTCAGAAGACGAAAGCCAAGTCGATGTCATCAACTTAGAAGATGACAAGATGAACATAGTTTTTGGTCCACATTTCGAAGGTGCGAGAGACATTGTTTCCCCCTTCTATATCACGTTAACCTTGTTCAACCACCTACTCCATAATTGCATGCTAGATTCTGGAGCATCCCACAATGTGATGCCTCAAGCCATTATGGATAAATTAGGTCTCGAAATCACTAGGCCTTATGGAGATTTATATTCATTTGATTTGAGAAAAGTCAAATTCATAGGCATGATTAAAGACTTGGTGGTAAGTTTGGCACAAATACCCGCAAAAAGAATTCTTATGGATGTAGTGGTTGTCGATATCCCTCCAAAATATGGTATGTTGTTATCTAGGTCATGGGGTGCCAAGCTTGAGGAACTCTCCAACTTGACATGACGTATGCTACGATTTCAGTTTTTGGGGGACAGTACATGCGCTTATACAGAGAAACTAGATTGGCTTTCATGGTAGGTGATCCGCATAACCCAAATAACCACCCTGTATATATTGTTGATCAAGATTTAGGTAGTTTTATCTTATCCATTGATGACAATATTGATGTATATATAGAAGAAAGTTGTATAGAAGAAAAAAGAAAAAAAGAAAAAATTAAAAAAGACGTATATAGTACTGGTGTATGGAATATGTTTTTTGAAGGTGCTTCATCCTATTTTGGAGCTGGAGCAGGGGCACTCCTTGTGGCTCCTGATGATCAATTTGTAATCCCCTTTTTTAATAGGCTACAGTGGAATGTGGATTGCACAAATAAGAAGCCTTAGTGTTAGGATTAGAAGTCGCTAGGAGAATGAAAATAAAAAACCTTGAAGTCTTTGGTGATGCTGAGTTAATCATAAAATAGGTAAACTGACAGTACCAGGCCAAACATCCTAGGTTGAGGTCCTACATGAATTGCATCTGGGATATGATCAACAATTTCTTCTCCTTTGTCAAGGTTCATTTCATCCCAAGAACTGAAAACCAACAAGCTGATGCGTTAGCCAAAGCAGCCTCAACATTCACACCTCCCACCACATTTAAACTAAAGTACCACATACAAATGAGGCACCGACCTTCTATACCGAATAACATACAGCATTGGCAAGTCTTTGAGAACAATGAACAGCTTCGCAAATTTTTAGAATCAATAGATGAGTTTGCCGAAACACATACTGATCAAGAAAACCAAAAGGATCATATTTGGATCATGCAGGAAGGGGAGGATCCTCAAGAGTTCCTCGATAAAATCATGAATCACCGAATGCTCGTTCTTAAACATAACCAGATCCCCAAGGGTATGATCCCCTTGGAAATATTATTCAATCAAGATGATATCCCTTCAACATCCACTCTACAACCTCAACTTGAAGAGGTTGAGGACTGTGACATAGGTACTAAAGGAAACCCTCGGATGGTGAAACTATCCAAATATCTATCCACATAAACCAAAAGTAAATATGTGGAGTTGCTTAGAAAGTACA
The DNA here is from genome assembly GCA_000966675.3 of Picea glauca. Taxonomy (NCBI): domain Eukaryota; kingdom Viridiplantae; phylum Streptophyta; class Pinopsida; order Pinales; family Pinaceae; genus Picea; species Picea glauca. The sequence continues at coordinate 64,326 of JZKD02S1381831.1, read as the reverse complement.
AAGATGTTTTCGCTTGGTCATATGAAGAGTTGAGAACATATGACACTTCTGTGATCGAACATAAGATACCCCTGAATCCTAGTGTCAAACCCTTTATACAAAAACTTAGACAAATCAATCCTATTTTATTGCCCATGATTGAAAGGGAAGTCAAAAAGCTCCTAGATGCAAAAATAATTGTACCACTGAGATACTCTGATTGTGTAGCAAACCTAGTCCCGGTTAGAAAGAAAAATGGGGAAATTAGACTGTGTGTCGATTTCAGAAATCTAAATAAGTCATCCCTCAAAGATAATTACCCCCTACCCAAAATGGATCACGTATTAGAAAAGGTAGTTGGGACAAATAGGATGTCGATGATCGATGGGTTTTCTGGGTACAATCAAATTGCCGTCAGTGAACATGATAAAGAAAAAATAGCCTTCACCACCCCTTAGGGTACATTTATGTATGACAAGATGCCTTTTGGTTTAATGAATGCAGGTGCTACTTTCCAACGGGCCATGGATATCGCTTTCATTGGCAAAAGAGACAAATTTGTGGTTATCTATCTTGATGATCTAACCATTTTTTCTAAATCTGATGAAGATCATTTGATACATCTCAAGCAGACGTTTGCGAAATGTCTCAAGTTTGGTTTGTCTTTAAACCCCAAAAAGTCTCACTTTGTTATGCAAGAAGGTAAACTCTTAGGCCATATTGTGTCTCGAGATGGAATTAAGATTGATCCTAAAAGAGTTGAAGTTATAGACACAATAAATATCCCTAGGAATGTAAAATAAATTCAGTCATTTTTAGGAAAAATAAATTTTTTGAGGAGATTTATTCCAAACTTTGTTGAAATCGTGAAATTGATCACAGATATGCTAAAGAAAAACAATAAAGTCAAATGGAAAGCAGAATCCAAAGCATCATTTACACACATCAAGAAGGTTATAAGTGAGGCGCTCGTACTAGCAAGCCCTGATTATTTAAAGAATTTTCTTATTTTCTCATTCGCCTCTAAACACACACTTGCCGTGGTACTCCTCTAGAAAAATGAAGAAGGTTTCAAGCAACCAATATCCTTTTTTAGCAAAAGTCTTAGAGACACTGAACTTAGATATAATATAATGGAAAAACAAGCATATGCTATGGTGAAGGCGTTAAAGGCTTTCAGAACCTATGTGTTGCATTCTAAGGTAATTGCATACGTACCCTCTATCTCCATAAAATATATTTTGGTTTAGTCTGACAGTGATGGCAAAAGAGGACGGTGGCTTGCCAAAATTCAAGAATTCGACTTGGAGATAAAACCAATGAGACTAGTAAAGGGGCAAGGTTTAGCTAAACTCTTAGCTGAATCAAATTTCAGAGCTCTCAGAATAAATGGTTTACAGGGAGGTGAAGAGTGTATGGACATGAACGAGCTCGATGAACAAATAAATGAAATCAGAATCGAAGAGAATTTTTCTTCATCAGATTGGTACAAAGACATAGTGTACTACCTGTTGACCTTGAAGTGCCTGAGTAACTTACCCCCATCTAAAGCCAGAATGTTGAAGTTGCATGTGGTCAAGTACTGTTTATCTAAAAGCCAATTGTATTGGAAGGACCCACTTGTCTTCATGTTGGTTTGTTTGGTTGAATCAGAAAGAGAGAAGGTCATAAGACAATTTCACAAAGGAGTGCGTGGAGGACATCACGCTTGGAGGGAAATGGCTTATAAGATCCTGAGGGCAGGATATTATTGGCCCAAACTCTTCTCAGACGCCAACACCAAGGTCCGAGCTTGCAACCCTTACCAATTGTTCGCAGGCAAGCATAAACTCCCAGCAATGCCATTGGTTTTGGTCAAAATGGATGCTCCTTTTCAGCAATGGGGATTAGATTTCATAGGAAAAATTAATCCTCATTCTAGCACTCAACATAGATGGATCCTAACTGCTACAGATTACTTCACCAAATGGGTGGAATCTATTCCAACTAGAAGGGCTACGGACTTGGTGGTAATAGATTTCTTAGAAGAGAATATTTTGTCTAGATTTGGCTGCCCCCGAAAGATAGTCACAGATAACACACAAGATTTTAAATCTATGGCTATGGTCAGTTTTTGCCAAAAATATAATATTGTGCTTGGTCATTCGACGACATACTACCCTCGGGGAAATGGTTTGGTTGAGTCTTCAAACAAAATCCTAATCAATATAATTAAGAAAGTGTTGAGAGAAAACAAGAAATCTTGGCATGTGCATTTGAAACACACTTTGTGGTCAAATCGGATAGGCACAAAAAACTCCATCGGCACATCTCCTTTCCAAATGGTGTACGGGACTAACGTAGTATTACCTATAAATCTAGCGGTTCCCATAATGAAACTTTGGCAAGATGAGAAAGAAGAACCAAATCATATCACAAGAAGAATAAACCATCTGATTGAAGTCCAACAGCATAGGGCTGAAGTGGACGAAAGGTTGCAGAAATACCAGGACAACATGAAAGCGTTATTCAATTGTAAGGCCAAAGACAGAAATTTTCTCCCCGGAGATTTGGTTTTAAAATGGGATGCTAGGAAGGAGGACTCGGAAAAACATGGTAAATTCGATCATATCTAGTACAACTCCTGAAGGAAAAAATTCATTTCTATTAGAGAATTTGGACGGTAAAATCCTCAACGCCCCTGTCAATGGGTGTTATTTAAAACACTATATGGAATAATTGGTTTCCAAGATACCCACTGTATATACCGGTTTGTTTTTTTCTTTTTATTTCACAATTTTCTTTGGTAAGTCTACTTTCATTTAATATATATATATATATATATATATATATATGTTAATGTTTTTCTAGAAGTAGGGATACAAAATTTTCAATGTATTCAATTCTTTTAAAATCCCTGATACTCTTCGTATTGTTCCCTTACAGGATCATGTCTTGCAGCACAAACAAGTGAAAGAAGAGATACAGACAGCCATATATCGGAAGATAAATTCGCCAAAAATAGGTGATAGAAAAGATTTTTCGTTATTTGAAAAGAGAACGAAAATGGTAAGGCGAAGGTATGAATTCCAGAGAAGTCTATTTTTCAAACAAAGGTCTCTAAATTGCAGTGATGGTCTTGTAAGTGTGATATGTTACTAAAAGAACAAGTTCTTACTCTGGGTACTAAGAATTTCACCTAGATAAAGATAAGAGGTATTTAAAATAAACAAAGAGAGAAAAGTGTCTCCGAGAAAGAGTTCCAAGAGTTGGGTTTAATCCATGACCCCTTTTTTTTATTTCCGGGTCTTTCTCCGTCGCCCCTTTCTACCCTCGGTTTTTATTTTTTAAAATACCAAGCATCTTTTCAGGTTTCCGACAGAGGGAGAAGAGATTACATCTTAGCTTTGGAAGCTAAAAAATAGATCTTAAAAGGTAAACTAGTCCTCATAACTTCTCACTCTTCGACTAAACAAGTTATGCGTAGGCAGATCCTGACTCTCCTAGGTTTCTTAACAGTTTTATAAGGATTTAATCTTGCTCGAAGGAAGTCCCCTGGAATTAATCTTTCCCTTTTTCCCTCCAGGCTAAGGTGATTTGAAAGTTAATAAAAGGTTGGTTCAGGGTAATCAAAGCAAGTTGACAAACCTCCTCTACAATTTTTACACAGATACCATCCCTAGTATACTTACTACCACTGATTGCCCCCACTTCGTGTTCAAAAAAGTAAAATATAAGACAGATGGTGAAAGGAAATTCATATTTGATTTCCCCCATCTAGTCCAAGAAGACGATGAAAGGAAATTCATTTAAGTGATTTCCCTCGTCTCAGCATTTAAATGCATAATTATGATTCGAAGTGGTGAAAGGAAATTCAGTAAAAAGGGATAGATAACTTCACCGGGGTACTGAACAGGCTCGCTGGCAGTGAAGCAATATTTGTGGTATCTGTAAGGCTATCATACGTAAATTTCACTCTACTTTGGTCACCAACTTTTTTGAAACCGGATCTGCATCCCAAGTCCAGACATGGCTCCCTAATTAAAAGCATGAAATTTACTTCGTTTGATGCAAGCCAAAAGCCGCAAGATCTATTGGATTTCCTAGGATTGTTTTGATCATCTTAAAGAAAACTTAAATTCAGTAGTGAGAAGGAGAAGATCATGAATGGGACTGTAGTTGAGTTTACAACACATGGGAGTTTTGAAATTTTTTTTAGAAGTAAAGACGAAATATCTTTTTCCCTATGTATCCCCTTCCCAAGCAAGTTCCGCAGAAAGAAGCCTTTGACTCCATTTACCCAATAAAGGCACTAATTCTACTCATTCTCCTTGTCCCAAAAGGAGACGAGGTCCCCAATTGGAGCCTACGTTGAAACAATTTTTTAAAGTTTTTATTTCTAAGGCTAAAATTTTCCTTTTTCGGGTTTCGACTTTTCATAAAGCATAACCCTCACTATCATTTCCAAAAGGCCGATACCGAAATCTCGACAAGATTTATTCTTTTAATAAAAGGCAAAAAACCAAAAATGTTATAAAAGCCCCGACACTCTTTCTATAAAGTTATTTTTTAATCATGATAAGCTTAAAAACCTAAAGGAGTTAAGACTAACTTTAAAAAAAAAATCGGGATTCGGGGTTTACTGAGAACATATGTTTCAATACATATCGAATCATGGAATCACGATCCCTGATTTCCCAAAAAATGGAAGTTAATAATTATTAAAGATTAAGTTAATCGTATCGCAATTTTGGGATATGAGGTTCAACGATAACATACCTCTTGTCAACATGATCCCCGAAATCCCGAAACACGAATTCCTTACAGTTACAAACTATTAAGTTTACAAGAAAGATAATCAAAGACCGTTTGCCTGAACTACAGAGAAAGTTCTTCCTATTTGAGGCGAAAGATATTCCAGAAGCTCCCAGAGTTTTGGTGCAATTTTTGGGAAAATGTATTCGTTGTCTTAAAACAGAAGGAGGAAGTTCATCAATGTAGACATGAAATATTGTTTTGGATATTTTCATCATTGAAATAATAAAGCAGTTAAAATAGAAATGTAAACGATTCAACATTGCTCATTCATGTAACTGTAGTATTCGGAAGTTAGTTAATCACCAATGGGAAAAAGGTTTAGTGATCATGTATAAATATAATTTCACGAGACTGAGAATAATCTTTTTGTTTTTTGGGAGCCGGTTGTATTAGAATTTTTCCGATTTACAATGATATAGATAATGCAGAAGAGATTCTGAATTTTGTCACCTTGAAGCTATGTGTTCCTTCACTCTGTTTTTAATATCTTTCAACATCTTTCTTTGTGTGTCTTTCTAATGAATGATCAGCTATAGTTTAATTCAAAATTCTACTGTAGTTTGAATTTATTTGATTATCTAACCATTTACAGTTTTTCCTCTATGATTTCTATCAGCAGTTTCAAGACCTGTAGGTCAGTTGGATGGTTATATTTTATACTTCATTAGAAATTATTTTTTTCTCCCCTTCTTCTGTTATGATATGAGATTCTTTCACGATTAAAGCCTCATATTCTTCAACAGTGTTACTTTGTTTTTATTTTAATATTCTCAAATTACTTCAAGTACAGGAAACAACCTTTACTGTTATTATGTTATTATTTTGAGTTCCAAAATTCCTTTTCTATTTCATCCCACAAAACAAAAGCAACAAATTTTAAAACTTTTTTTATAATTTAATAAAATTTTACTCCTCATGACTGTCCCAAGTAATAGACAGCCTAACATAGAACCTGGCCTATAGGATCAAACTAGCATTGCTTTGAACTTATTTAATACTATCCTGCAAACAACAACTACACGAGTCGAATTAGAACGTTCATGGGCAGTTATTGAGAGAGAAATCAGCATCTGAGAACAATGGGAAGCTAGATAGAGACAGTTGAGAAACCAACTTTGATTTACACTTCACAATTGATTCTTACTCCTTAATTCTCTTTATTTTTCGAATGCCTTCATGGTATATTTTCAAGACTTAAAGTATAAACTCAAGAACAACAATCCCAATATTCCAAAGCTCATGTTGGCTATATTATATAGTTCTAGATCACTTCTGCAAAATGATGAGTTCGGCAAAATGTTCATGAGCATATGGTGCTAAGTCCTATATGGAAGGTAGGACCTGCTCATCCTCCCGATCCAACATGGAAGGCTTGTAAACTTTTAGATTATCCACATTCACTACTGAGTAGATGTGCATGTATGGGGGTAGACTGAGTTTGTAGGCAGGGATGATTTTAGGGGCTAAATTTCGCTCATGGGCTAATTTTCCATGGTTTTCCCAAAAAAAGATTCGTTATTCTAAAAATGATTCGCCCAAATTCTATAGGATAAAATTATTTTGCCTTAAAAATTGCCAAAATTTTATACAAACTATATAGAATCCTAGAAATTTGTATATTTTTACAAAAATATCGCCAAACATTTATACTTGGCATATGAAGGATTACTAAGATTTGCCAAGGTTTCTACATTTTAAAATAAATTTCCATCGTTAAAATCATCCTTGTATGTAGGCATTATCTCCCATCTTATCCAATATCTCAAAAGGTCCATACTATAGAGACTTGATCTTCATACTAGGACCCTGTAGTCTTTCCTTGTTCAACTGTAGCCAAAATTTGTCTCCCACTTTGAACAACTTCTCGGTTCTGTGATGATCATGTCTAGTCTTGTATTTTTACTATGACTTCTTAAATTTCTTCTATACTTGCAAATGGATTTGCCTGATCTTCTAAACAAAAAAAAAATCTCTCAATGCAACTCCTACGAGGTTCTCCCTCACTTCTCCTTACTATCCATATACAACATCCAAGGGTGAAGGTAGAAAACATCCAAATCAAGTTTCAAAAGGTGACTTACGAGTATAAGTGTGTATTTATCTATTATAAGAGTGTAGCATATAGATCATATTTTCATCCCAAGTTTTCAGATGCTTCTAATTGTAACTCCTCAAGAGCTACACCAAAGTCCTGTTGAATAATTTTGTCTTCCCATATATCTATGGATGGAATGTTGTAGATCTCTTTAGCTTAATGTCCATCTTCTCCCACATTGTAGTCCAAAATGTACTGAGAAATTTGGTATACTTGTTTCAGACAATGCTCCTTGGTATCCCAAAGTGCGCCCAGTTGTGTTTAAAGAACATGTTTGTTACTTATTTTCCTTTGATGAACTTTTTACAATGCATGAGAATGCACACCCTGCTGAACCTCTCAACTACCAAAAATAGATAGTCATGTCCCTTCCTAGTTGTTGGTAAATCTCCCACAAAATCCATGGAAATTATTTCCCAAGGTTGAGTGGGTATATAAAAGGTATGTGTTGGTTTTATTCTCTCTTAATTCTTCTTGGGTTGACCCAGGTTCGGCCTTCATGGTACACCAGAAGGCAACGTTGCGCACAGGGTGCACAATGTAGTCTCACCCAAGATAACTTTAATGGGTGACTGCAATACTTATGTGTTTGCAGTCTAGGAATGAGTGGGGACTTGGAGTTTTGTTCTTTATTCCTTATGCATTATCTTTGTTAATCATTCAATCACTTCTATGATTTATTCATCTTTAAACCTATGCATGCATGATGATAAAGCTAATATGACCATTCATTCTTTAAGCTAAAGATCAACGTAAAGTAAATAATTCATTATAAATCACACATAACACAACAGTTACCATGGTTCACCCCTTCCTAGGGCTACATCCACAAATATCTAGCTTCTTTGCTCTTTTATTTATTTTGCTGCAAAATATTGTGCCATGTGCATTACATATTTAGTAATAATCAAGATTTAGGCTGAGAACCCTATGTGAGGCTGACTAAGTCACACCAGGATCCTCATCCTGTGACGTAACCCTCTAATACTACCTTACTTGACTCTTCCACAAACTTGTTACAATCAAAAATCCCACCAAATCATGATAATAAACTCTCTTAATTATTATGTAATATCTCTCTATATCAAACATACATATCTTTCCCTCTCTCATATACACCCTTTACCTAGACCTCCTAGGTCCTTATTTATACTATTTTATAGGATTATAGCCATTAAAATCCTTATCAAAAACCCTAAACATATCATGGTTAGGATGGTATTCTTACGCACCATGTTTCTTTTCCTCGTGCATGTTGCTTTTCCTTCTTTTTCAGCATGCTTCTTTCTTACCACATGTTGCGCGCACTCCAAAATTAGGTCTTCCTTTCCAAAAATAAGTCTTTCCCCAACACAAATCCTTCTCAAAAAATAGGCATGCACCTACAATATACTTCCTTCCCAAAATAGGCATGTGCCCAACAGGCCCCCAACACTTACATGTGGCTCGTCCTGAGCCACTCAGGTGGTGTGCACTCCATGTACCGCATTTTCCAAAATGTGGAACTTCTTTGCTAGTTCCTTTCATTTTTTCCTCATTTTCTCAACTTTGTTTATTAGCGCCTCGATTGTCTGCATTTTTTTCTCTTCTTGTAGTAATGTTGGGCCCTTTGAATATGCTTGTGCCATACTCATCTTCTCTTCCTCCAACTGTGCAATCATATGTGTTGCTTGTTCCTGGAGTGGTTCCAATTGGGTTTGTCTTTCTCTTTTATTTATCTATGTTGTCTTTAACTCTGTCTGCATAGTCTTCATTTCTTGAGTTCCCTTCAAGCGCCCCATAATACGCATTGTTTTCTGTCGTTGTTTTAGCTCCTGTATGGCAGCACTGATTTTCTCCTCTTGTTGGTCCCACTATTGGACCTTTTCATCTTCTTCTAAAATGGTCAAGATCTGTGTGGTTCTCTCGAAAAACTCTGCGACTTCCCTCGCTCATTTTTCCATATCCACTATTTGGAGTGCATATTTTTGTTCTCTCTGTTCTCGAACCTCTGAAGGAGTCGTAGAGTTAAGATTTTCTTTGAGATCCTCAATTTCCTGCATATATCCCTCAACTGTTTGTGAAATAATTTTTATTTTCTCCATTTCACTCCTCTCTAGTGCTTGTGCGTTTTCTGGGACGCGATTATATACCATTTCCAGCCCCTGTTCTAACTTATCTACATGCTCTCCTCCTCCTCTTTCTCCAAGTTTAGTTGATCACAGGTGATTTTTAAACTTTCGATGACTCCCCTACCCACCTCCAAGTTAATCGCATCTGCACGGGCTCTGGATTACACTTCTTTCATTATTCTGGCCTAGAGTTCGTATAGTTCCTTGGTGGGTATCTATGCCATGATGACTTCAACTTGCTCAATTTCCCCTATGGGTTTTTGTGTAGTCTCATGATCCATTCTGATCATTTGGCGAGTGACTTTGAATGTCTCCCTACCTTGTACTATGAAATGTACTATCTCCTCTTTGTTTTTATGTGCAGGGGGTCATTGTGTCTTTTCCTGTCGGTGCGTTGTGGCCTGTGGTACTTCTTGACTCGATATTTGTTGTAGAGTTTCATGGAATTCTATGATCTTAGCCATGATCTCTTCTCTTTGTTCCTTTTCAATACAAACCACCTCTTCCCCCCTATATTGGACCTTGTTTATGACTAACTCAACATCATCCTCTGTTAGGGTGATGACTGGATCTTTTGTGACATACTTCCTCTTTTTGTGTGCCTCTTCTACCTACATTGGCTTCCTTATTGTCTGTGAGGTTTTTTCCCCATTGTTGTAACCTGTACCCTTTTTTCACCAGCATGTGATGTATCCCCCTTTCTGATATCTTGTTGGATGTCTATCCTTGTTGTTTTTGTTGTCTTCCTTGGTATTTTAGGCACAATGTTGCTTCCTCACGGTTGATTCTACATTGCAACCTTTCTAGTGTTATCAACTGGGTTGTTTGTTTTTGCTGAGGAACCTACTTCCACCTTTTCCTTAGGCTTGGTGGATTGTGTTGCAACTAGCCTTGTTGTTAGTTTTAATATTGGTGGCTTCCACTGCATAGGTCAGTCTCTTATAATCCAGTCGAATTCTTCCCTGGTGACCCAATATTGCATCTCCAACCATGCCTTCTTTGGATCCCTTACGACTTGGATCCACATGTGATGCCTAGATTCCTTGAACTTGTCTATCCCCTCAATTTCCTGGATTACCTCCATAGGAATGTGCCACACATTAGTTGTGTGTTTTTGTATTTCTGCAAGTAACATCACAAACACTATGTTATTTTCTTGTTGATTTTTATTATCTTTGCCCTGCCAGAGGGACTCATATCTGGTCACATATCATTTTCCTTTCCTATCTAGGAAGGATGAAAAATTTGGATCCTGCCACCCTTCCAAGGCTATAAGAATGGTGAACCAAGAGTAATGGAACTCAGTTCCATTATCCTGTGCATCTCTGCAATCAACCAAAGATTGGTTTAGTAGGTACGGTGCCCAATTGAACATCACTCCTTTCACGCACTATGCAACTACTGCTATGACTCCTGATGGAGCTTCTTCTTTTCTGCATTTCCTTAGCATCTTGCAATCCATAATTTTGTTGGTGAAACTCGTCGCACTATCATTGATGCCCTTGAGAACAATGCCTGTGTTTCCCCTACTGGTGCCAAACTGTGCTTTTACAAGCTCAACAATTTCCTTCTCACGTGCCTTGTTATCCAAGTACTCCTCTGGTTGTGCACTAAATGTAGGTAATCATGTTATCTTGGTGATCAATGTTACATCTAATTGTACTAGCCTATCATCCAAAGGATGTCGTTGTGTACCTGATCTACTAATTGTTTGACGAAGAGATCGACATTTTTACTGCGCCTAAATTGTGGTATATCTAAGAGGTTCATTGCGTCGGAGTTATACATCCCTATTATCCACTGCACTGGCTCCATTATCAATTTACCATGTGGTCCAATTTTCCCCATGTTTGCTAAGTATGTCTCTTCAACCAATTATGGGAATTTGGTCACATCGTGCACATCGTGGTCCGAGTACCTAATTTTTGGTACCTTTTAGAGCATATCATCCACAGTGACCATTGCATCTAGGAGATACAAAAGTGTGATGGCTGTGGCCATTTCCTGATAACAAATGGTCTTGCCTCTGTTGTTTTTGTCTCCTCTTCTTCCCTCTCAAATTCCAATTGGTCGGTGATGTCCTCTACCAACACCTCTTCTCCATCGTGGCCCTATCGTTGACCCATCGTTTCATTATGTTTAGAGGGTGTTTCAGGATTAGTGTTTGAGATACCATTCTAGGTCTTGAAAATATACCTTATTTCCCCTTGCGGCGTTGTCGATGTTTCCTCTTCAACCCGTGTCGAGCTGATTGACTCTGTGTCCAAATTAGTGACATCCTCAAGAATGACGATGTTCTTGGGATGTCTCATTCTTTCCTTGCGCCTTTGGCCCTTTCAAGTAACCCCTACATACTGGCCTGGAGTGCTGAACTTTGGTGGGGTCATCTTCCATCCAATTCACACACTCGCTTACTTCTTTGTAATGTTCTAGCTAGGGCACACACTTTGTATCTCACTCTGTGCTAAAGAATCACTAAGTGTTGAACTAACACATGCTTTCTACCCTTTATAGACTTGTTCGTAACTGTTTTTCACTTTTTGTGTGCATTTGCGCCAAGTGTAATTTTTTTTGTGCGTTGTCTTTCGATGTTGTCACAGTAATTGTTGCACACGGATTTTTTGGAAGTTTCCTATGGTTCAGTCAACTTCTACCTCTTTTTGTTTTTTCTTCCTTTTTCTATTTTTGTATTCCTTTTTTCCTCTGTTTCCCATTTTTATTTATTTTTATCATTTTTTGTCCTAACATCTACTATAGTACACTATATACATGTCTTTCTTATTGCACTATAACTTTTAAGGGTTAGTAGGTCGACTGTCTGTTGAAGGGCATAAGTGACACACCATCAACTAGAAGGTTAGATCCAAACTGGGGTTGTCTAATTAACCCAAGACGTTTGGTGTGATCTAACCCGACGGGTTTAATGGCTCTGTTAGCCAACTAGGGTCCTAAAAACAGTAAAAAGAGATAAACTAATCTAAATCTATGATTCTAACAATTGACATACTCATTACAAATGTTTATCTAAAAATGTGAATATACAAATGATTATAAACAATCTATATACAGTTTACAAGGTTTGCTTGAAATCTTGTGAAAGTGAATGTTTGTAATAGTGTTTCTAAATACGATAAATTAAGAACATAACTTTGTCTAATGTTTAAAGATATTAAACTAATAAATATTTAAGCGAATACGATTGAAACAATGACACAAAAACATACAAAGCTAATTAATGCAATCATCGTTCATTCGTATGTAAACAACTTTAAATAAAGAAAACAACATATCTACTAACCTCTAACTGATCAATAGTAAACTAGGTTCCTCTCTTTGTGTTGTATGAGATCCCACTTGTTCTGTATTTAAGGGAAACCTATGATGGAAACAAACAATAGTGCTTCCTGAAGAAATTCAAGGAAGTATTTGGTGCTTGGAGTGAATTTATAACAACNTAGAAATTTGTATATTTTTACAAAAATATCGCCAAACATTTATACTTGGCATATGAAGGATTACTAAGATTTGCCAAGGTTTCTACATTTTAAAATAAATTTCCATCGTTAAAATCATCCTTGTATGTAGGCATTATCTCCCATCTTATCCAATATCTCAAAAGGTCCATACTATAGAGACTTGATCTTCATACTAGGACCCTGTAGTCTTTCCTTGTTCAACTGTAGCCAAAATTTGTCTCCCACTTTGAACAACTTCTCGGTTCTGTGATGATCATGTCTAGTCTTGTATTTTTACTATGACTTCTTAAATTTCTTCTATACTTGCAAATGGATTTGCCTGATCTTCTAAACAAAAAAAAAATCTCTCAATGCAACTCCTACGAGGTTCTCCCTCACTTCTCCTTACTATCCATATACAACATCCAAGGGTGAAGGTAGAAAACATCCAAATCAAGTTTCAAAAGGTGACTTACGAGTATAAGTGTGTATTTATCTATTATAAGAGTGTAGCATATAGATCATATTTTCATCCCAAGTTTTCAGATGCTTCTAATTGTAACTCCTCAAGAGCTACACCAAAGTCCTGTTGAATAATTTTGTCTTCCCATATATCTATGGATGGAATGTTGTAGATCTCTTTAGCTTAATGTCCATCTTCTCCCACATTGTAGTCCAAAATGTACTGAGAAATTTGGTATACTTGTTTCAGACAATGCTCCTTGGTATCCCAAAGTGCGCCCAGTTGTGTTTAAAGAACATGTTTGTTACTTATTTTCCTTTGATGAACTTTTTACAATGCATGAGAATGCACACCCTGCTGAACCTCTCAACTACCAAAAATAGATAGTCATGTCCCTTCCTAGTTGTTGGTAAATCTCCCACAAAATCCATGGAAATTATTTCCCAAGGTTGAGTGGGTATATAAAAGGTATGTGTTGGTTTTATTCTCTCTTAATTCTTCTTGGGTTGACCCAGGTTCGGCCTTCATGGTACACCAGAAGGCAACGTTGCGCACAGGGTGCACAATGTAGTCTCACCCAAGATAACTTTAATGGGTGACTGCAATACTTATGTGTTTGCAGTCTAGGAATGAGTGGGGACTTGGAGTTTTGTTCTTTATTCCTTATGCATTATCTTTGTTAATCATTCAATCACTTCTATGATTTATTCATCTTTAAACCTATGCATGCATGATGATAAAGCTAATATGACCATTCATTCTTTAAGCTAAAGATCAACGTAAAGTAAATAATTCATTATAAATCACACATAACACAACAGTTACCATGGTTCACCCCTTCCTAGGGCTACATCCACAAATATCTAGCTTCTTTGCTCTTTTATTTATTTTGCTGCAAAATATTGTGCCATGTGCATTACATATTTAGTAATAATCAAGATTTAGGCTGAGAACCCTATGTGAGGCTGACTAAGTCACACCAGGATCCTCATCCTGTGACGTAACCCTCTAATACTACCTTACTTGACTCTTCCACAAACTTGTTACAATCAAAAATCCCACCAAATCATGATAATAAACTCTCTTAATTATTATGTAATATCTCTCTATATCAAACATACATATCTTTCCCTCTCTCATATACACCCTTTACCTAGACCTCCTAGGTCCTTATTTATACTATTTTATAGGATTATAGCCATTAAAATCCTTATCAAAAACCCTAAACATATCATGGTTAGGATGGTATTCTTACGCACCATGTTTCTTTTCCTCGTGCATGTTGCTTTTCCTTCTTTTTCAGCATGCTTCTTTCTTACCACATGTTGCGCGCACTCCAAAATTAGGTCTTCCTTTCCAAAAATAAGTCTTTCCCCAACACAAATCCTTCTCAAAAAATAGGCATGCACCTACAATATACTTCCTTCCCAAAATAGGCATGTGCCCAACAGGCCCCCAACACTTACATGTGGCTCGTCCTGAGCCACTCAGGTGGTGTGCACTCCATGTACCGCATTTTCCAAAATGTGGAACTTCTTTGCTAGTTCCTTTCATTTTTTCCTCATTTTCTCAACTTTGTTTATTAGCGCCTCGATTGTCTGCATTTTTTTCTCTTCTTGTAGTAATGTTGGGCCCTTTGAATATGCTTGTGCCATACTCATCTTCTCTTCCTCCAACTGTGCAATCATATGTGTTGCTTGTTCCTGGAGTGGTTCCAATTGGGTTTGTCTTTCTCTTTTATTTATCTATGTTGTCTTTAACTCTGTCTGCATAGTCTTCATTTCTTGAGTTCCCTTCAAGCGCCCCATAATACGCATTGTTTTCTGTCGTTGTTTTAGCTCCTGTATGGCAGCACTGATTTTCTCCTCTTGTTGGTCCCACTATTGGACCTTTTCATCTTCTTCTAAAATGGTCAAGATCTGTGTGGTTCTCTCGAAAAACTCTGCGACTTCCCTCGCTCATTTTTCCATATCCACTATTTGGAGTGCATATTTTTGTTCTCTCTGTTCTCGAACCTCTGAAGGAGTCGTAGAGTTAAGATTTTCTTTGAGATCCTCAATTTCCTGCATATATCCCTCAACTGTTTGTGAAATAATTTTTATTTTCTCCATTTCACTCCTCTCTAGTGCTTGTGCGTTTTCTGGGACGCGATTATATACCATTTCCAGCCCCTGTTCTAACTTATCTACATGCTCTCCTCCTCCTCTTTCTCCAAGTTTAGTTGATCACAGGTGATTTTTAAACTTTCGATGACTCCCCTACCCACCTCCAAGTTAATCGCATCTGCACGGGCTCTGGATTACACTTCTTTCATTATTCTGGCCTAGAGTTCGTATAGTTCCTTGGTGGGTATCTATGCCATGATGACTTCAACTTGCTCAATTTCCCCTATGGGTTTTTGTGTAGTCTCATGATCCATTCTGATCATTTGGCGAGTGACTTTGAATGTCTCCCTACCTTGTACTATGAAATGTACTATCTCCTCTTTGTTTTTATGTGCAGGGGGTCATTGTGTCTTTTCCTGTCGGTGCGTTGTGGCCTGTGGTACTTCTTGACTCGATATTTGTTGTAGAGTTTCATGGAATTCTATGATCTTAGCCATGATCTCTTCTCTTTGTTCCTTTTCAATACAAACCACCTCTTCCCCCCTATATTGGACCTTGTTTATGACTAACTCAACATCATCCTCTGTTAGGGTGATGACTGGATCTTTTGTGACATACTTCCTCTTTTTGTGTGCCTCTTCTACCTACATTGGCTTCCTTATTGTCTGTGAGGTTTTTTCCCCATTGTTGTAACCTGTACCCTTTTTTCACCAGCATGTGATGTATCCCCCTTTCTGATATCTTGTTGGATGTCTATCCTTGTTGTTTTTGTTGTCTTCCTTGGTATTTTAGGCACAGTGTTGCTTCCTCACGGTTGAGTCTACATTGCAACCTTTCTAGTGTTATCGACTAGGTTGTTTGTTTTTGCTGAGGAACCTACTTCCACCTTTTCCTTAAGCTTGGTGTATTGTGTTGCAACTAGCCTTGTTGTTAGTTTTAATACTGGTGGCTTCCACTGCATAGGTCAGTCTCTTATAATCCAGTCGAATTCTTCCCTGGTGACCCAATATTGCATCTCCAACCATGCCTTCTTTGGATCCCTTATGTCTTGGATCCACATGTGATGCCTAGATTCCTTGAACTTGTCTATCCCTTCAATTTCCTAGATTACCTCCATAGGAATGTGCCACACATTAGTTGTGTGTTTTTGTATTTCTGCAAGTAACATCACAAATACTATGTTATTTTCTTGTTGATTTTTATTATCTTTTCCCTGCCAGAGGGACTCATATCTGGTCACATATCATTTTCCTTTCCTATCTAGGAAGGATGAAAAATTTGGATCCTGCCACCCTTCCAAGGCTATAAGAATGGTGAGCCAAGAGTAATGGAACTCAGTTCCATTATCCTGCGCATCTCTGCAATCAACCAAAGATTGGTTCACTAGGTAAGGTGCCCAATTGAACATCACTCCTTTCACGCACTATGCGACTACTGCTATGACTCCTAATGGAGCTTCTTCTTTTCTGCATTTTGTTAGCATCTTGCAAGCCATAAGTTTGTTGGTGAAACTCGTCGCACTGTCATTGATGTCCTTGAAAAAAATGCCTTTGTTTCCCCTACTGGTGCCAAACTGTGCTTTTACAAGCTCAACAATTTCCTTCTCGCATGCCTTGTTATCCAAGTACTCCTCTGGTTGCGCACTAAATGTAGGTAATCATGTTATCTTGGTGATCAATGTTACATATAATTGTACTAGCCTATCATCCAAAGGATGTCACTGTGTACCTGATCTACTAATTTTTTGACGAAGAGATCGACATTTTTACCGTGCCTAAAGTGTGGTATATCTAAGAGGTTCATTACGTCGGAGTTATACATCCCCATTATCCACTGCACTGGCTCCATTATCAATTTACCATGTGGTCCAATTTTCCCCATGTTTGCTAAGTATGTCTCTTCAACCAATTATGGGAATTTGGTCACATCACGCACATCGTGGTCCGAGTACCTAATTTTTGGTACTTTTCAGATCATATCATCCACAGTGACCATTGCGTCTAGGAGATACAAAAGTGTGATGTCTGTGGCCATTTCCTGATAACAAATGGTCTTGCCTCTGTTGTTTTTGTCTCCTCTTCTTCCCTCTCAAAGTCCAATTGGTCGGTGATGTCCTCTACCAACACCTCTTCTCCATCGTGGACCTATCGTTGACCCATCGTTTCATCAGGTTTAGAGGGTGTTTCAGGATTAGTGTTTGAGATACCATTTTGGGTCTTGAAAATCTACCTTATTTCCCCTTGCGGCATTGTCGATGTTTCCTCTTCAACCCGTGTCGAGCTGATTGACTCTGTGTCCAAAGTAGTAACATCCTCAAGAACGACAATGTTCTTGGGCTGTCTCATTCTTTCCTTGCGCCTTTGGCCCTGTCAAGTAACCCCTACATACTAGCCTGGAGTGTTGAACTTTGGTGGGGTCATCTTCCATCCAATTCACACACTCGCTTACTTCTTTGTAATGTTCTAGCTAGGGAACACACTTTGTATCTCACTCTATGCTAAAGAATCACTAAGTGTTGAACTAACACATGCTTTCTGCCCTTTATAGACTTGTTCGTAACTGTTTTTCACTTTTTGTGTGCATTCGCGCCAAGTGTAATTTTTTTTGTGCGTTGTCTTTCGATGTTGTCACAGTAATTGTTGCACACATATTTTTTCAAAGTTTCCTATGGTTCAGTCAACTTCTACCTCTTTTTGTTTTTTCTTCCTTTTTCTATTTTTGTATTCCTTTTTTCCTCTGTTTCCCATTTTTATTTATTTTTATCATTTTCTGTCCTAACATCTACTATAGTACACTATATACATGTCTTTCTTATTGCACTATAACTTTTAAGGGTTAGTAGGTCGACTGTCTATTGAAGGGCATAAGTGACACACCATCAACTGGAAGGTTAGATCCGGACTGGGGTTGTCTAATTAACCCAAGACGTTTGGTGTGATCTAACCCGACGGGTTTAATGGCTCTGTTAGCCAACTAGGGTCCTAAAAACAGTAAAAAGAGATAAACTAATCTAAAGCTATGATTCTAACAATTGATATACTCATTACAAATGTTTATCTAAAAATGTGAATATACAAATGATTATAAACAATCTATATACAGTTTACAAGGTTTGCTTGAAATCTTGTGAAAGTGAATGTTTGTAATAGTGTTTCTAAATACGATAAATTAAGAACATAACTCTGTCTAATGTTTAAAGATATTAAACTAATAAATATTTAAGCGAATACGATTGAAACAATGACACAAAAACATACAAAGCTAATTAATGCAATCATTGTTCATTCGTATGTAAACAACTTTAAATAAAGAAAACAATATATCTACTAACCTCTAACTGATCAATAGTAAACTAGGTTCCTCTCTTTGTGTTGTATTGTAAGTTTTAAACCTGCGAAGTAAAGCAATGCATATATATTCTTAAGCAATACAAAAATTAATCAATGGCTCATACACAGAATACACAGAGATCTTTACCGGAAACCCTC
>JZKD02S1381831.1:20754-32902 GCA_000966675.3 Picea glauca | reverse complement strand
TACTGGCCTAAAATGAATGAAAGTGTTTCAAGATATGTTCGAGGATGTTCGTTATGTGCCACAAGTAAACCTAGAAATCAAAAGTTGGGTTTGTATACTCCACTTCCAGTTCCTTCTCATCCTTGGGAAAGTATTTCCATGGATGTTGTAGGTGGTTTACCGATGTTGAGATGAAATCATGATTATCTTTATGTTGTGGTTGATCGATTTAGAAAAATGTGTATTTTGATGCCTTGTACTAAGCAGGTTACAGCTAAACAAACAGCACAAATGTTCTTTCAAAATGTTTGGGTGCATTTTGGATTCCCTAAATCCATTATTTCTTATCGGGATTCTCGATTTGTTGGAAGTTTTTGGTCAAGTTTATGGGCACTCTTGGAAACCAAACTTAAAAAGAGCACAGCTTTTCATCCGCAAACAGATGGTCAGATAGAAGTGGTAAATCGAACAGTGGTGCATCTTCTTTGTGATTATTGTAGCAAGCATCCTAAACTTTGGGATGAGCATTTACACTACATTCAGCATGCGTACAATTGAGCTAAGGACTCTTCGACTCAAACGTTTCCATTTGAAGCATGTTTTGGCTATTTTCATAAATCTCGTTTAGATTTTATCTTTGGGAAGGATATTTCTATCGATGGTCAATATGACATTGATAGGGCAGAAAATTTCATTGAACAAATTCAGTTGATACATCAAGTGGTGCAAGAGCTGTTGGAAAAGAGTCAAGCCAAGTAAAAGACGAGACATGACAAGCATCGTGTTGATCACAGTTTCCAAGTTGGAGATGAATTTTGGCTTTACATCAGTAAGGAGAGGCTTAAAGGAGAAGGTAAAAAATTGAAACCAATTCGATATGGTCCTTTCAAGATTATCGACAAGATTGGTAACAATGCCTTTCATTTAGATTTGCCTCCTTATATGAAAATGTATGCAATTGTTAATGTTGAGAATTTGAAATTGTATGAGCCTCCGTTGATTGATGATCATGGAAAGCATGTTCAAATTCCTTCTATAGATGACTTTTCCCCAGAATATCTTACAGAACTGCATGAAGACACCATCCTTGACAGGAGAATGCGAACTTCAAAACAAGGAAATGTGGAGTATCTTTGAGTTGGCCTTAAAGGAACAAATACAAGCAAAGCTAAGTGGATTGAGGTTGGAAGGGTGAGGGAACTATACCCTCATCTTCACATAGACTGAATATAGTCTTTTGGAGGTACAAAAGCTTCCCAATGGGGAGGTGTGATCAGGGGATCAAATTTTGCTCAAAAATTCAAAGTGCTCATAATCGCTTCAAATTGAACGAGAGCGTAGGCCTCATCGTTGTGAACCCAACGCAACTCGTTTGGGTTCAAATGGATGTCGGGAGTGAGAGATATCGCGATCTTTTCGAATCGTCAAACACGTAAAAAAAAAGGGACGCTGACTGTGCAGTCTGTACAGTCTAACGTGGCAGAGATCGTACGTCTGTACGCTAACATGGAAGAGGTGACGTGGTAGTTTCGAATTGGATGACAGTTGGATGAATCCTATTTCGACACATGGCAGTTTTGATTTGTGGTTGGGTGCCATGTGGCCCAGTCACGAGTTGCCACGTGGCACCGTTGTATTGGTTATTGGTTCAAAAATTTATGTACTCCATGGGGTTCGAACCGTGGACCTCTTCCATAGTCCAAAGTCTTGGCAAGAGCCACCCTGCCAATGCGCCCACACATTGTTACTTACCATATAACAATTTTCATTTAATTTAAGTTCAAACTATTGTATATGTGGGCGGGGGTTGGGCTGGGGCTAAGCCCCAGCCCGTGGTCTTTTATGTTATACCATGCGACCACATACCACACGGAGGGTGCGCACGGGAGTTGTATTTTAAATGGAGCCCCAGTCGAACACCATATATGCCATATGACCCAATGTAATAGTTGGTGCGTGTTTGTTTTATCAAACGGTTAGCATGGTTTCAATGGGTATTCCATGCGCCCGACACTTGGTGCTTAACTGTTGGTTATCCCTTTTTGTATATGCAGTCGGTTCTATGACCCACATGTGCCCGAGAGTTTGGCGATTAGGGGCTGGCGCGCCCATAACCATCCTACAATTTTCACCATTGGCGCAGTTGCAATCGGTGTCGGGTTTTTACGCTTTAAATAGCGTGTGTGCTAGGTTGAATGAACAAGGGTGCATTTTGTAGATGCAGAGACAGCAAGCTTGAAGGGAAGACTTCAAGGAAGCCTAACTTCTTCATTTTTTGGCCAAATGAGGTGCTGAAAAAGCCTAGCTAGGGGTTTTTGGACGTTTTGAAGCCATTGGAGCAGTCTGTTGGTCATTTTGAGCATTGTAAAGCACATTTTTGAGAACTTTGAGCAAATAATAATAATGATCCATTGGAAGCTGGACCAGGAGATGTAGCCCAAGAGAGGGGTGAACTCCTTTATCATTTATTGTGTTATGTGTTTATGTTCATTGATTATGTTGCTTTTTATATGCATATTAAATGATTAAATCCTTTTAATAATGTGTTGCAAAGTTGATCCATTTTATTTTAACACATAGAATTTAACTTGCAAATATTTTCAAGATTTCAAGTCTTCTTCATTTTTAGATCATCTGAACTCTCCTCGTCATCATAGATAGTTATTAAGTCGTGTAGAGGTTTTGGTGCACTTTATCTCCCTGATATCCTTGCTATCTCGGGATGATTTGAAATGCCCCCCAATAATCTGACCCATGGCATTGAAACTTCAGTGTTATCTGACCCTGTGGTTTCTCCAATTTGTATCGGCCCTCGGTCGCTTGGTCTTTCCCAGCTTTCGATTAAGTTATCAGAAGGAAACCTTGTCATCTCTACGAGGTCCAGGTCATTATGTAGTTGATCAATCAATCTTTTTGCATGTTCCATTAGGAGCAATCCCCTTGTATGTGCCTCCAGTGTCAAAGACAATCCCCTGTCCTACACCTTTGTTGCCTCTACCACTTTGATTTCTTCCCTAGCTCTGAGGGCCTCTTGAGTCGACTTCTCGATTGTTGTTGTGTGTTCATCCATTCTCATGTCCTTGAACATGGTAATTTTTTAGGTGGACCATCCTTTGCGCCACCTTATCCCATTCATGGGCGTTCTCTATGAAGACTTCATCTTCGAACTTATCGTGAGCATACAACCAGTAGGATGACACTTGTGAAGCATGTTGCATGACCAGGCCCTTTACATCATCCTTGTGGAATAGGCCTATCGGGAATCTGAAATCAAGTTGGCTTAGCCCTTCTTGTTTGGCTTGAGTGGTATCCTTTACCAAGTATAACCCTACATGAAAACCATAGGGTATGAAAGCATGTTTCTTGTCTTTGACTAGGGTGTCCTTGTAGCCTTTCAGGATGATCTGATAGCATATTTCTCCTATGACGAATCAGTCTGGGACATGAGCTGGTAGGATATGTGGTGATCCGGTGGCCCTGAACACCCTAATGTAGGTGGCAGGATCATCTAAATACCGATGGGCTACTTTGGATATAATTTTCTTGAATGTCGTCGATAACCTTGGGCATTCCTTCTTTAAAATAATGAAATAAATTCAAGGGATGAATTCATCGCAGATGAGGGAGTAAGATTTCTTATACCTGTTTTCCCATAACGCACTGAAGTAGATGTGGACTGGGAGCTCTGCAACATGCCAACTCAAATTCATGTTGGCGAAGACGTTCCTAGCGCACATGACATCGAGAAGGTATGAAGCCATGTAAAAAGTTGGTGTTTCCCCTTCCTTTGACGTCTAAGCCTGTTGCACATAGGTTCTTAGATGCTTGGATATTATTTCTCCCCATTTGAAGCTGCTCCCAGTGATCGCAATTGTGTATGCCAAAGGCATCCATGCTTCTGAAAATATGGAGAAATTATGGCACAGGGGCAGACCCAGGGTTCAACACACCAACAAAGCCCTAACTACGGACCCTTTCAGCAACACTTGCGAAGCAGATGAAGTCTCATTTGAGGTAGATGCAGGTGTGGTTGCAAGACTCAGGTGTCTACAACCTTAGCTGGGACACAGATCTGTGATTATAATACTTAATAAAGCACTTAGCACCATCAGTTCCTCAATATACAATCAATATTCACTTCATTGATAAAAAGAGGCTTCGCAACATTCACACAGATTTAACGCATTTAATCACTTAGCATCAATAGATATGTCAGATCTAGTAGATCAAGCACTCAACACATTTATATAGATAAGATCTAGAATTCTTATACATCATTAGCACTAAGCATAAGAATATATATCTAATCATCTCTAAGCACTTAGCAAAAGAAGATATAAACACATCTGGACAAGCAAAAAGAAAGACAACATAGTTTTTACGTGGTTCACCCCCACCCTAGGGCTACATCCACCAACTCTTCTTCTTTATTATCTTTAGTCAATTGGTTACAAGAACAGATCCATCACAACCCTACTCCGCATAGGACAGAAGATCTGCACATCTCACTGGATCCTTGTTCCTTGCGTTACAGCACAAAGCCTTCCACCATCTGTTACAACCACTTGCACTTAGCTCTGCAAGTCTCTCAGATTCATGCACAAAGTACTTACAAAACCCTACCTGCACTTATAATACATCACATAGATGCCTATATATGCCTATAGATTCCTATACATCTATTTATACATTACAAAATAGGCCTAAGCATGGGTAAACCCATGGGCTAACATCCCAATCCCATTACATAATCCCAAAAATCAAAAAAGGACCCAAAAGTGGGCCAACATCCCTTGATCTCCACTTCGTCTTGCGCTCCTTCTTCGACAAGATATCGAAGTCCCAAAATAGGTCATTATGACCAAGAATATCCCAAAACTTGGTCAAAGGCCAACAAACAATCTTTCTATTTGTACAATCGACAGATGAGAGCCATAAAATAGACATATGGCTCCCTTAATTTAACTGTCCCATACCAAATAGTGCTCTGGTTGGTAAAATTCTTGTCCTCCCTCCACCATGAGGCCATCACCCGACTGGTGTCGTCGAATTTGTAGAACTTCACCACGAAGTCTGTGTTTAGCTGCTCCTGAGGGTCTCTAATTTTGTAATATTTTTGAACTTCTACCGGGAGGAAACCTCCGACACACCCACCATTGGCATCATTGATTAAACATTTCTTTGTGTCTGTGTGGTCAATGAGCCACTTCAGGACTTCTATGCAAGGGTAAATGGGGGTTTTACTTGCCACCATATGTAGATATGACCGTCGGATGTTCGGGAACACCTGGTAGTCGAGTGCCCTTACTTTTGGATCACTGTGTGGGACATATTCTTGGTGTTCCTCTCAAATGATCCTGTTAAAGAGATACCCACATCGTGGGAGTGCCACATTGGATCCAGTGCTCTCCTCTGTATTGCCAAAGTCCAAAGGTTGGATGAAAACCTTCTTTTTTATTGTCTTGATGACAGGCTCCGACCTAGGGACGTACTTCAATTTCCTCATGATTACTAGAGAAGAAACTTCACCTGTCTCTGGTTATTTTGACTTTGGTGCTCTCGTTGAGTGTCTGGTGGTTGGATTTCTCAGAGGCATTGTTCTTGCAACTTAAGAAAAATTTCAGAGACTGTGTAAAAAACCGGATAAACACATATAAATTAAAGCCAAGGAATATAGAGACTCGGATACATACCGCTAAAGATTGCTAAAACTTGGTTATTTTGATAATTAGGAGGTCGATACAGCCTTCGAGTTTCTCTTCTTGCTCCTTCGGATCCTCTGGAATTATCTTACGCATAGAATGACTTCGTTCACAATGTCTCAAGAGATTTAAACATGAAAGATCTAACTATGTCTCATCAGCCATTCAATTCGGGTTATGAGTGAATTTTCAATAAATCTTCCGCTGAATCTATAGAACTTAAATTCATCATAGGTTGACAGTGGAGGTACGGGTGGTGATGTGGTATATCGATGATTTTAAATGGTTGTTTTGATTGGCACATGAGGTAGAAACTAATGCAGGATCGGGTATTAATTAGCTCCTTAAATGCTCAAAATCTGATCGTATTTGATGCTAAAACCTCTCGTTGTACCGCTCTTTTAGTGGGTGGATCAGGGATCAAGGTTATGCTATGAACGTTTTCGTTGATATCCTCCTGCAAAAATATTTAACGTTGATCGATCTTACCGTGCAATGCTAACTCGGAGGTGTGACTCAGACCTAGGGAACCAATAAGGACTTGGGATAGAACTAGACCATACGACCCTCTTACCTCGTAAAGACACGTGGCATTGGAGACCAGTGACTTAATTAGCTTGTATTAATCAGAGTTGGGAATTTCCTTAAATTATTCATTCTAAAGTAAACCTTAGCTTTTTTATGCTGAAAAAGTGTCCAGGATCGGTGATCAACGATAAACCTATCAAAGCTCTTTCGGATCAGCTCCCTTGAAAACGTCTTGATGCCGAAAATGCATCAGGGATCGACGATCAGGGATAAATTTTATCACGTTCAAAATATTTTTTGTGACCCTTCTGGGTTTTCCCCGATTCCGATAAAGCACGTCGAGCATCGGCTATCAAGGATATATTATTGAAAAACTTAATGCAAACCAAAACTTCCTTCTGTCGATGCCGATGGAGATCGACGGTCAACGACTGTGGTTTTTCGAGTGGTTCCTTTTTCTTCTTTGAATTCCTTCCGATGTCGAACCTGAGTGCGTTGGGTGAAGTGTTTGGATTTCGAATATTTATTCAGGTGTTAAGGTATTTTTAGTCATGGGGTTTCATAAGTTCAAGCAACCTAAATAGGTGATCACGGTCATGAAAATAAGCAAAGACAAAACATTTCCCAAAATGAAATCGAATAAGACAATGCAAAAGATCAAGTGGTACCTAAAAAGTAAAAAAATTGATAAAGGATTTTTAGGGTGTGTTAAGTGCTCAACAAATGGCGACTTATTGGGTGAAATCAAAATCTTTGTTCCTACCTCGGGCTCAATTGATGCAAAAGTTGGTTAAGAATTTAACTAGTTTTTTATCAGAGCCTATTTTATCCTTGCATTTGAAATTCTCGTGTTGATGCATCCGTGTCTGCATGTGGGGTTTCGACCTTTATTCTGCCTTCATTTCCTATAACCCTAAATCATGCCCTCTTTGACAAGAGTCGAGTAAAGCATTCACTAGCACTAGGAATTTTGGTTATCATCATTCACTTGCTACAATGTTGCGTTGTTTCCAACAAGTGTCCATAACCGCGACAGAGTCACCATGACGTCAAGGACCTTGCTCCGCTGCCAGCAAGCATCCATATCCCAGCGGAGTTATCTGCATACCCTGTCCTACTGTGCACTGATTTGATGTGATTGTTTTTATTTCGGCAGAATTCCCTGAGCAAGTAGGAGAGGAGGATGTCTATTATTTTCTAAATGAGATGGTTAAGGTGAAATTGTTTCTAACTCTGTCTTGAGGTACATGTAGTCCTTTCCATATTTCTATATTTCCCTTCAGGTTTTGTTGGCACCAGGCCAAAGTGGAAAGAAGGAAAATCATGGAAAAGAAGGCATGCAGGAGACTGAAGTGACAACTGGCAAAAAATCAACACACATGAATGCAAGAAAGCGTGCATAGCGGGAAGCGACAGCTGGAGGAAGAACAACACGTGCATGGGAGAAAAACCTAGCGTAAGAAGGGTTAGGGTTTTGGTAACATTATGTAAGTGGTTGAAGAGGCCAAAATGTATAAATATAGATACGAAAGCATCATATGTGGGATTTTTTTGGGTAGTAGTTGTTGTAGTTGTCATTATTGAGTTTATGTTAACTCTTATGAAGATTGCGATTGTTATTGAGTGATTTTCCCAAGTATTGTTGTTGGCGATACGTGAGGGGTTTGAATTGTATGAACCAAGTTTTGTAAGATGTTGAGCAAGAAATATATGAGGGAAGGTATATTTGAGGATTAGACCGTAGGCTACAGAGCTTGGTAAGATCTAGTTCACCTCACATAGATCTTACCCACATTTGCGGAGAACTATAAGCATGCAGCGTAGTGAGATCAAGAAATACTATAATACAAGAGCCAAGAGCCAAATCTTTGTGGACGTAGCCCAGGAGGGATGAACCACGGTAACTTCTATGTAATATGTTGAATGTTTGCATGGCTTTAACTTCTTTCAAGCAATAGATGACTATGATTGATGAATAACCAAACGCTTTATTACAATCTGTTTATATTTTGAGTTATATGAATGTGATTCCTGGGAACAAGTAGATTGCAGTAACAGTTCGCAGAAGAGGGCCTTAATCAAGAAACCCCTTTATCTCCTACTTTGTCCTAGGCTGTAAACACCTGAGTCTTATAGTCAACCATCCTTAGCTATCTCAGGTGAGACTGCACAGTACCTTCCAGGCATTGTGTTGCCTTCTGGTTTACCAGGAGGGCTGATAGTTAGAGGCTTTTGTTGGAACCCCGAATGACATGAACCCTGGGTCAATAACTCAAATAACCTGAGAAGGGAGTTGATAAAACCAACAAATGGTCCCGTTGTTGTATTAAGAGGAACAAGATAGGACTGAGTAGATGAGATAGAGTGGACAAGAACCATCAAAGAACAATGAGACATTAGAAAGGAATGTGGAGACCTTGGAACCCCACGAGAGAAGAAATTGAGGGTTGGTTGCAAACTAAAGAGCTAGAGTTTTCACACAAAGACAATAGAAACCATAGAATCACACCTCGTGGATACCTGGATAAATACATGTTTATGGATTTACACGAAATATTTTTCTGTGATTTTCCGAATCTACTACAGGAGTGGATCTTAAGGTTAACGGATAACCACCCGACAAACCGGATTCGATAGCTAGATTGGAATCTAGTATAGATACAGTAGATGTAGCAGGTGAACAACAAATTCACCCGCGCAATAGACTTTTGGCTTGACAGTATTATGGTAGGATTCATCACAGAGTTTGTGGTAGAAACAGCGAAGTCATACAGTGCAATCGAGCAAGAATTTCTACAAGGATCCAGAGGAAGGTGCATTCGATCCCTGTATACTTCTATCAAGATACTGCTATATAAAAAAGGTGTAATGACAATGGAATTAGATAGTTAGACTTCCCTACGTGCATGGGGGAAGGGGGGAAGCATTTAAATAAACAAGAGGAATGGAAGGAGGGCAGGATAAATAGAAGAAGGAAGAGGAACCCTTGGACCTGATCTCGATGGATGACGACCAACTCAAGTGGATCTTAGCATCATCAGGAACGACGCGTAGCAGATCACCCTACCAATATAATATAAACACTAAGAAGAAATCTATATCTGAAAGGGAGGGCTTGGCAAGCGATGAGGAAGAGGTAGAGGATATTCGGGTTGTGGAGCAGATTGAGGAAATCATGTGTTCCACCTAGGAGAGGAAAACAAGAGACCCAAGAATGGAAGGAGAAGACAGCCACCCCTTTCATATTAATGTCAATGTGGAACCCATAAACCCATGTGAGACCAATACACCACATAGAACACCATCGTCTAGGCAACCAAAGTTCAGAGGAAGTTCGACAGCAAGAAGCACATCTACACAAGGAGCGACAACTGGAGGAGCCAATTTAGGCAATCTTAGTCAAGTATCCACACTGCACGGAGGAGGTAGTAGCTCAGTACTCAAAATGGAAGGACACAAACCTACTATCAGATTACCATAGTTTCGAGGAGAAGCAGCAGGAGACACTGAGAAGCATCTATTCATTTGCACTAATATCTAAGAAGAAAAGAAGATCACTGATGATAACACCAAACTTGTGCATCTGGCGATCATGCTAAGAGACCATGCACTAGACTAGTACATGAGTCTAGACTCAAATAGTGCTCCTGGGATGACAAGGACATTAGACGACATTAAGAAACTGCTAATTAATGAGTTCCAGAAGCTGAGCTCAGAGGATCAGTATATGAACGAGATGATTGAGCTAAGACAGAAACCAGGAGAATCGGTATGGGAGATTGATCAGAGATTCAAGCGATTAAAAGGGAAGTTAAAATACCTTATGACCAAGATGCAACATCGGCACATGTTTGTCAACTCACTACTCCCACACTTAAAATATCCACTACAACAACAAAAGTTTCAGACACAAGTAGAGGCTCTGCAGACAGCCTTGCAATTGGAAGAGAATCAGTACCAGCAGACAGACCCGGCTATCGAAGAACTGAAAGAGGATCTGAAGAACTTAACATTTCAGATAAATCAGAATAAGAACAAGGACAAACGAGAAGCCATTTGGTGTACCATGTGCGGGACAGAAGGAAACCACAAAAATGAATGTTCGACATTCGCATAGTATATGGAAACAGGCATGCCAAACCCACGGCCATAGGGGGGATTATGGTGTGAAATATGCAAGAAACCGGGTCATGACCCGTACCATTGCATGATGATGCAGAAATACCAAACAGTCCCAACGAACTCATATTTCACATTTTGCAAGTCAGTGGGCCACAACGACAAAGACTGTCAAACTATGGAGCTGATGTGGGAAAGAACCTCAGACGCATATACGGTACATGCAGAAATGATGACTGGGCAGGCAGCACCATAGTTCACTCAAGTCCCAACACCATACAACACTATGTAGCACCAATATAATATTGCACAACAACCTTATAATAACGCATAGCTGCAGTACAACCCAGCACAGCCCCAGTACAATACCACACAATATAATCAAGGACAATAATATAACACGCCACGAGGTGATCACGCCAAGAGGACAAGTCACATGTCACAATTTCCAGCAACCAGGACATTATGCATGGGAATGCCCACTACCACCAACGACCTGTATGTATTGTCGTGTTTCGGAACACGATACATAGGAATGTCTAACACTACTCGTAAAGATCTAGGAAAAAAGGAACCAAAGTAAACAGAACGTTCAGTGGATTTCAGCTGAAGCAAGAGATGACAGATGAAACATCAAGATAGGCACTCGAGGAGGAATGAGAACAGGAAACAACATAGTTCGACATGACCCAGAGAAAACCCAGTGGGTAAAGGAGAACCCCGACCCCAAGAAATAGTTTGATGTGAAAAAGGAAAAGGATATCTTTACAGAATCCCGACAAGAATTCCAGAAGGAGGACATAGCATTGACTGTGTAGCAGAACAAGGAAGCCTCGGAATATGACATGTCACCATCACTGGAACATACCAACAGAGCACAACCTAAGGA
Organism: Picea glauca; assembly: GCA_000966675.3. NCBI lineage: Eukaryota > Viridiplantae > Streptophyta > Pinopsida > Pinales > Pinaceae > Picea > Picea glauca. The sequence goes on along the minus strand of JZKD02S1381831.1, from coordinate 21,685 downwards.
ACAAGTAAGTACTATCAAAGAGTTTTTGAAATCATGCATCAAAATGTTAAGTGATCCTTTATCTATCAAAGTATTGCAAAACATCCTAAAGAAATTTAGCAGCGAGACAGAGCAGAAGCTAGAATTGAAAATTGTCAACCACCTATACACAAGAAGAAGAACAAGTAGAGAATTTAGAATCAATGCTAATATTGGGGATTTCAACATGGGAGATATTATACTAGATCTAGGATCTGAAGTGAACGTGCTACCAAAAACTACATGGAAATGCATGGGAGAACCTACACTGGGATACTCAACTATTCAATTAAAGCTAGAAAATCAACATAGAGTCCTACCAATAGGTATACTGAAAGGAGTAACCGTAGATCTAGATGGGGTGTGCACCAAGGTAGACTTTGAAGTCATCGAAATAGTAGACGGTACAACACCTTACCCAACACTACTTGGTCTAGATTGGGTGTTCGACAACCAGGCCATAATTAACTTGAAAACTAGAAAAATTTCATTTGATTCAGGAGACTACAAGGTTATAGCCCCACTCGGCCCATCAGAAGGCGAGAGGTTCGTAGAATCCACTTGCCTGGATCTAGACAAAATCGGCCAGTTGTACAGAAAAATTGTGCATGATGTAAACTATATAAACCCAACTACAGATGGGATACTCAGTTGGAAGAGAATTTCTTCATGCACAATAGACTCAAACACTGGGTTAGAAAACTGGCAGCAAAGACTACACGAAGTATCCACAAGAAGGTGTGCAAGAATAAACCACGCAGTAAGATGGCTTGGCGTAGAAATCAGAGAACCACCCAGTTTTCACGGACTAAATAATTTGGAAACTTTCTTGATGCAATACAAAGACGAAGTCTTAGAGAACCAGAGACTGTTAGCACTAGATTTAGCACTAAAGGATACACCCACAAGATGG
>JZKD02S1381820.1:0-11397 GCA_000966675.3 Picea glauca | reverse complement strand
GGGGGGGTGAATGAGTGTGGGGATCTTTTTCCCAAAACTTCCCTCTTACACAAAACTCATTAGTTAGCATTCGACATTTACTCATTACTCATTGTTGTCATCAATAATTAGTTATATGTAAATACATATCAGAAATATATATCAGCAATATATCATCAACAAATCATCTCCACAAGGAACACAAGGAACACAAGGAACACAAGATGTATGTACAATTTTTCTTTTTATTATGGACTTCAATCCGAGGGTTTTTCAGCAACAACTGAATAGAGTACAAATCTACAAGAGCACCCGCTCTATATTCAAGACTCAGCTTACATTATCAGCACGAACTAAGATGATGCAACAATTCTCAACAGATATCAATCTATACCATAAACAAGAGCATCAACCATGCACCAACCTGTGCCAAACAACCTGTAATCAACCTGTACCATAAAAAAGTGCATCCAACCATGTACCAAGTATATACCAATCATGTGTCAACTACTCATCAACAATGACTCATCAATATGTACCAACATCATCGACTATACACCTCATGTATGTGCCAACTCATCAACTGCTTGTCTCAATCATGACTAGTTTTGGATTAGTCAACAACCCTAAATGAAATAATCATAACTTTGTACCTATACTGAATAAATATCTGAAATTGATATAAAATTTTCTTCAGTTTGTTTTAAGCAATTCCTCCAAGTGGCACTACTTGGAGCCTCTCAGAAAAGGAGTTATAGAAAAAATGGCATACCCTGCTGAATTCTGGCTTATTCTAGAGAGCGACCTTGTAGAGAATGTTCCTCACAAAATGTTTGATGAAATTATTTGAAAATATTACAGAGGATACTACAGACTGTACCCTAACCAACACATTTGGTCTCATTTAATTTGGATCTGTTATGAAGAATTTATGACGTTTTTACCTGAAACACCTGATTTTGACTAGTTTCAGGACTAGCCACAAACCCTATTTTCCACGAAGTGTAACTCCAAAAATAAAACGACCCACAAGCTGAATTTTTAACCACGGATACTTTTCTATGTTGTCTCACTTTCATAGTAATTTAAGGATCTGAATCATTATAGAAAAAAAATTATAGCGAAAATGGTGAGATGACCTGTAAATAACATACCTTAGAAAACACAATCAAAAGAATTTATCCTTCCTTGCATTTCGGCCTTCTTTTCTTCACTTTCCTCAGAATTTTGGCTTAGATATCCTTGGTTACCTCAGTCACCTATAGATATTCAATATCCTCAAGTGTTCCACGCCAAAAATGAGAAAGAAGCTCTCACAAGAAGCTCTCCATCAATACTCCAAAATATATGCCCACAAGAAGCTCTCCATTGATCCACAAAAAGGATGATCTATAAGAGACCATTGCTATCTTATTTATAATTTCATCCTTTAGGTCACTTAACCCATTTTTAGGTCACTTAACTCATTTCTAGGTCACTTAACCTATTTTCCTTATTTTAGGGTTAACNAGTTGATACACTGAGGATTTTCACTAGTCCCTAAGTTGACTTTTTCATAAGACAATGAGGAACTGTTGGTTTTGCAATTAACCATCTTTTTAAATTTATCTTCAAAATCATAAAACTTTTCTAGTCTAACAACAGATTTGGGTATGAAATTTACCATGTCTGATAGAGCTTCTGGAGATTTCGGATTAGGTATTACCGTAAAGTTGTGCAAATTGTCGTCGTGCATTTGTTCATCTATCACTGCGCCCTGGAAGGTTTCTTCCATGTGCAGAAAGTTAATGATCTGTTGATCATCATCAAATACTCTCCAGTTTGTGATATTGTCAGGAACCGATGGTCGAAACAATAGCTCCACGGAGAATGCGTTCGGGGATAAGCCGTCTACAGGAAGAATTTTAGAGGCAACATTAGCTAATAGATCTACTTCAGCATTATTTAATCTAGGAATGGAATTTATATTAAAAGCGGAAAATTTGTTCATTAGACTCCATACCTCAGACTGGTAACATTTGAGATGAGGGGAAAGACAATGTATAGAATCTCTCACCTGTTTAACCACTATCTCAGAGTCACCGAATACAACTAGATTTTGAATGTTCATGTCTAAGGCTTTTCTGAGACCTTGCAATAAAGCCTCATATTCTGTAGTATTGTTAGTACATTCAAATTCTAATCTACAAGCCAATAATGTCTTGTTACCTGCTGGATCAATGATGATACAACCTGCACCAGCTCCTTCTTTAAACTTGGAACCATCGAAATATAGAGACCAAATTTGATTTCCATCGGGTTCATGGGACTGATGGATAGAATTTGTTGGTTGCACATATGCTAGGACCTCGGACTGCTGTTCAGGATTGTTGATGGGTGAAACTTCAACCATGAAATTTCCGAAGAAGGTGTCCATCCCTTGGACTTCAGGTGAATCAGCTGGAGGTGTGTATGGCTCATTGGGGTCATTCAAATCCATGACCGTGAACTTAAGGTAACGCTCACGATTCACCCTGATCTTGTTGGGCTTACCGTTCTCTGGAAGCCATAAGGGAGACCAGTCCGTTGCGAAGTAACCATGTAGCTGCTCTGACCATTCCCTGCTAAAAAACATGCCATATACTTCTGGAATATCCACCACAATTATATCAATAAACTGATGAACCTTTGGGTTAGACGATAATCTAATCAATACATTTTTCAATTCGCCTATAACTTTTACATCTGTTCGATCAAGTTGTATTATTTTCAAAGAAGATGGTTCTACTTCGGCATTAATCTTTTGGCAAGATGAGCAAGGCATCACATTTGATGATGCTCCTGATTCAACCATACAATTATGCACATTTCTATTGAAGATTTCAAAAGTTAAAAGAAAAGGAGGTACATTCTTGCGAGTATTTAGAGTTGTAGCTTGTGGTTTTTTACTCGCATTTTCTACGACTACTTTATCTGAATTATTTACACTATTTACATTATNTTTGAACCTAGGCATTGTGCCTCCGAGGACACACTAAGTGAGCAGGACTTAGCTCACGTTTGCAAGTGTGTATAAGGACGGAAACACTATGTGAAGCATTTCTTTGAGCTTACAAACTTGAGAGAAAGCTCCTAAGAAGGGTTCATGGTTCATGCTTGGGACAAAACTAAGAATGTAGAGATGACCTCCTCCATGATGTGAATGAGAAGAACTCTAGATGATTATCCAATGGAAAAATGATCTGTTGAGTTAAGACGTGTTTGTGACTGAGCAAAAGGTGAACATGTGAAATCCCAAAAGTGTTGGGAACATCGTCATGTGAATAGAAATGAAGATGATGTGATAGTCTCCTTTGAGCAACAAAGTTGACGAGAAGACTCCAAATGATTCTCCTGTCGGTGGCAGTGGGAAAGCAGAGTTGTAGAGTGGACGTGCCTATGGACAAGCACATGTGAACGTGTGAAGACATGGTTCTTCTATGTAATGCAGTGAATCAGAGGTATGGCATCCCTATGGATGTGCCCCTAGTGGATGAGCACTAGTGGGTGTATCAGATCCTTTGTTATATACTATTCAAGAGTCAGACCTACCTATAACCCTAATTGTTATGTAAAGGGTACAAGTCGGCCACACCTTAATATGTTTAATAACAAATGTAAAAGAAATTTAATATTAATATTAATTATTATAATAATAATAATAATAATCATCATAATAATATATTTGACTTAGAGAGGTCGGCCCTGTTGATCCAATAGATGTCTTTGTTGAGTGGTCAAGTCTAATATAAGTAAGGGATGATTCTCCATTGCAGAATCATATCTTCCTTGTGAGTTTGTAAATTTCAGCAAGTACATCTACTTGGAAAAAGGTGTGCACCTCTCTCGGGCGCTAGAGTTCTAGGGTTTGAAGCACCCTCTTGTGTGCTAGGGTTTATCTTGGTGGATGTCTTTCTCTTGAAGAATATAGCAAAGGATTTGGTTGGGTTTTCTTCCCTTGTTGAGAAGGGTTTCCCATGATACTTCTTCTGTTCTTGTTCATGGTGTTTCTTCTTGTGATATTGGTTGCTGCTAAATTATTGTTTATGGTTAAGTGAAATGTTAAAATGGAATGAACTTCATGCTTAACCTAGCTTATTGAAAAATCAACATGGTATCAGAGCATAGGTCTTGAAAAATCCATTGCACAAGCTACAAACTTTTATCATCCATCTCTCCTTGTCCATTGCACAAGCTACAAACTTTTATCATCCATCTCTCCTCTTCTATAGAACCGTACAACCCTCCTAGGGTTTCCAGAAAATCCGTACGACCTCCTTCTCAGTGGTGATTTAGCCCTTAATACTTCGATGTTGGGGATTCTTTTGGCATAGAAGAGTATGACCTCTTCTAGCACATCTCCAGATACTCTCAGAGTGACATTCTGAGCATTTTGAATTTTTGGCCCTAGGGTTTCTAGGGTTTCGCTAATTTCTGCAGAAATTCCAGAATTAGGGTTTCTGCAAACTCATTGAAGGAGCTCTTCAGCTCACCAATGTTCTCCTTTCTCTTAAAGGATTATTGTTTGCAGTCATAAGTCCAATAAAACCTAAAAGTACTAGCCTAGCCTAGCCGAGCCGTTAGGTTTTCTAGCCTAGTTGACAAATAGTTGTGAAGAATCTAAAATTATGATGAACAAAACTATGATGGAAGATAAGCTCGATGGATCAAGCAACTTCAAAGTTCTTGAAAGACAAGACTTCAGAGGAAGACTTATTGTAGGTAACAAAAAAGGGTTTACCAAAGACTACTATCAATGAATAGAAGGAATATGACGTTAGGACAAGGAAGTTGATCACCTACTCAAGCCCTTACTTTTAAGGGCCAGATTCAAAATAAAAAAAGATGACAAAAGGTGACAACATGACAATCTTCTTCATAAATATCTCAGAGGATAGAGATCAACCAAGAACCATTGGAAAAATCATATCAGCATCCCCAGGTATGTATGTTTATATATTATTTGTATCATTGTCATGAGTGAAATTGCAGGAGAAAGGAACCTTTGCTGAAGTCATGGATCCAGAAGGATCTCAGTGTGTTCAGAGAAACAACACACTCAAAATAAAGACTCCAGGTTTGATTGTTGTAATTGTCATTCCTCTAAACCTATATTTCTAAAAGTTTGCTACATTACAAGTAGATGTGTTGTAGCCGTGACAATATTCCTTAAAATGTTTTGATGTACTCATTATTCTCCTTTAGGAGATATTCTTGTGTTGGTCCTTTTTTCTTTTCCTATTCTAGATAGGTTAACAAGAAAAGAAGATGCTTATCCTTCAGAGGGAATTGCTTGACTCAGAAGGAGCCAAAACCATTTGAGAAAGAAGAAGAATAGAACCATCATTGAAACAACCAATGCTACAAAGCATGTTCAGAATCCTTATAGGATTCCATGGGAAGAAGCAAGCTGCATGACATAGTATATGCACAGAACAAGAATATTCACCAGACTTTGAAAAACATAACTCTCGAAGAAGTCTTTATCAAAATGAAGCTTGAGATTGAACACTTCAGTTTATTTGGGTTCCCAATGTATTTTCATGTACCTAAGAAGAAGAAGTTCAAGCTAAATCCTTTAGGAAGAAAGGATACAATGAATCTTCAAAGACATCCCTAGCCAGAGACAAATTGAGACAAGCAGAGACGTTGTCCTTGAGGAAGAGACAACTTTTCAAAGACCCAGAGAATCTCAGATGGAGATTGACAGTGAGACAATACCTTCTCCCCCTTCAACAATTCAGAGGGAGACAAACATTACCCTAGTTTTTCCAGTTGATACGTTCAGAGATATTGTAGTAGGGAATCAAATGCCTACCTAGACTCACTCTGCAAGCAACAGAGAAACATACAAGCCTCTCAAGGCACATTCTGAGAAAGCAAAAGAGATTTTCGAGCTATCCTTCAGTCGTGAACCACTTCATTGATGCTCAGACTCCTTGTCTTAGAGAAGCAACAAGAGAACCGGTATGGAAAGATGCCATAACAGAAGAATACCAGTATATCTTAAAACGATACATAAGATATTATTCAAGAACTAGAAAGGGAAGTCTATGGTAACTTCCAAGTGGATCTATAAGATCAAGCTTTCAGCTGATGGAAGTATCGAGAAATACAAAACAAGATCTATAGCCAAAAGTTTCTCATAAACAAAGGGAGTTGTCTATGCTGAGACACTTGACCCAGTGAACCGATACACTTCCATCCATACTACTATCCATGATTTGGAAACCATATCAGATAGATAGATTCTTGATGAGCTTGGATTCCAACAATAATGTTGTTGATCCAAACCTGTACAATGTTAGTGACGAGAACCTGATCCTGATGACTTATTCAGAAGGTGCTGATGTTGGATACAAGTAATCCTTGACTTCTGAAATCGAGATGAAGAATCCAAGTATGATGCACTACTTCTTGGGACAAGAAGTATGACAGAGGATCGATAATATTTTCCCGAGTCAAGGAAAATATAGAGTGAAAATATTAAAGAAGTCCAATATGACAGAATGAAAAATCCATCGTGATGGATTTAAAGAAGAATATTGATGATGATTCAGACGAGACTAATCCACAGCTGATTGGATTACTAATATATCTGGTTAACACCATACTGGATTCATACCATGCAGTGAATGTGCCTAGTCATTTCATGAGTCAACCAAGACAGACTCACTAGACAACAACAAAACATGTGTTGAGATATATACAAGGCACAATTGGATATGGCATGAGATATGACTCCAATGTGAAACTGAGTTTGCAAGATATACCAATTCAGATTGAGAAGAAAGTACAGTGGACTGAAAGAACACATTCAATTGATGTTCTACAGTGAATTTTGCCATTGTTTATTGATACAATAGAAAACAAAACTCTGTGAACTTGAGTACCACAAAAGCAGAGTATATAAGCATCGAGTGTGCGAAGCAATGTGGTTTCACAAGCTTCTGATAGATTTACTTGACCATGATATGGATCCTATGATGATGACCAAAATTCGTGAGAAAAAACTCCTTGAGAACCTAGTGTTTTCTGATGGATCAAAATACAATAAGATGAAACATTCTTATTTCAGAGATATGATGCAGAGAAAATTGTCCACATGCAGTACCTTCCTACACATGAGCATATTGCAGATATCTTCACCAAATTAACTTCATGAAGAATGGCTCCCTAGTTAAAAGGGAGTGTCAATAACTCTAGCCAAGACAAAATTCAAAATACATCCGTGTGAGACTTGGCATGATAAAGAATGCCTCCCTAACTGAGAGGGAGTGTTGATGAATGAAGCTATGTGAGACATTCTCCACCTTACAAACCTGTGAGGTGTGGAATCCTTGCATCTATGTGAAGCCTTTATCTAAACTTACAAACCTGAGAGAAAGCCCCTAAGAAGGGTTCGTGGTTCCTGCCTGGGATAAAGCTAGGAATGTAGAGATGACCTCCTCCATGACGCGAGTGAGAAGAACTCCAGATGATTATACGGTGGAAAAGTGATCTATTGAGTTAGGAAATTCTTGTGACTGAGCACAAGGTGAACGTGTGAAATCCCAAAAGTGTTGGACACATCGTCATTTGAATAGAAACGAAGATGATGTGATAGCCTTCTTTGAGCAACAGAGTTAACAGGAAGACTCTAGATTATTCTCCTGTCGGTGGCAGTGGGAAAGCAGATCTGTAGAGTGGACATGCCTGTGGATGAGTACATGTGAACATGTGAAGACCTCATTCTTTTGTGTAATGTAGTGAATCATAGCTATGACATCCTTATGGATGTGCCCCCAGTGGATGAGCACTAGTGGGTGTATCATATCCTTTGCTATATACTGTTCAAGAGTTAGACCTACCTGTAACCCTAATTGTTATGTAAAGGGTACAGGTTGGCCCCACCTTAATATGTTTAATAATAAATGTAAAATATAATTAATATTAATAATAATAATATATTTGACTTAGAGAGGTCGTCCCTGTTGATCCAATAGATGTCTTTGTTGAGTGGTCAAGTCTAATATAAGTAAGGGATGATTCTCCATTGTAGAATCATATCTTCCTTGTGAGTTTGTAAATTTCAGCAAGTACATCTACTTGGCAAAAGGTGTGCACCTCTCTCGGGTGCTAGAGTTCTAGGGTTTGAAGCACCCTCTTGTGTGCTAGGGTTTATCTTGGTGGATGTATTTCTCTTGAAGAATATAGCAACGGATTTGGTTGGGTTTTCTTCCCTTGTTGAGAAGGGTTTCCCATGATACTTCTTGTGTTCTTGTGCATGGTGTTTCTTCTTGTGATATTGGTTGCTGCTAAATTATTGTTTATGGTTAAGTGAAATGTTAAAATGGAATGAACTTCATGCTTAACCTAGCTTATTGAAAAATCAATAGTATATTGGATTGTTTGAGACAAATGCTAAACTTTGCCTATTGAGATATTCTTCACAAACATTTCCAAACTCTCTAAGATGGAAAAATAAGTCCCAATTTGAACCCTCATCCCTTTCTTAAAAGGATGAGGACAAAAAAGAAAATGAAGAAAAATCCAAACCCCCCCTCGTAAAATGATGAGGACATAAGAAAATGAATACAAACCCAAGTTCAAGCCTTCCATGGACAAAATCTTCTTTTGATCAACCTTTCTCAATCCAAACCCAATGTAGTACTTAAGTGTTGGCTCAATCCCCTCTCATGACACATGGACTATCTCCAAGGGTTAAACCAAAACCACTCTTGGCATTGTTGACTCTTGACTTAAATTAATTATATAGAAAAATATATTAGTGGTGAGATATGAGCAACTCTATAACACAACAATTTAACAATATACCATAAAAATGTTGAATACCGTGACAAACCTTGATCTGATGGCCTTAACATAATGATGGACAAAGTGTCCAATGGAGAAAATGTCTTATGTGAGGGGTTATTGAGATTAAATATCTAGATATGTTCTTTCAATTAATCAAATTCATTTTCAAAATAAAAATAAAAAGACACCAAATTATAATTTAATGAAAAATGTACATACATTTACTATTTTGGTTTGGTCAATCTTTTATAGTTTGGTATGAGGTTCACACATTTTAGCTTTAAATAAAAGAAAAACATACTTGTTACTACTTACTATTGGTGAAAATACAAATCAAAATTTGCTCTCGAATTTCTAAGATCCCACACATTCAAGCTTTTGTAAAAGGATAAACCTACCTAATACTATTGCATTTAGCTTGTCCATTACAAACCGAAATATGATTTGCTAGTTCTGGGTTATCATAATGTGATATTTCAAACAATGATAAAAACTATGGAAATATAATTTCTTCATTAAATAAAATGAAATTCTACATTCAAAAGTGTTTCTATTTTTAGATTCACTCATAATGTAAATAATGCATTTATTTTTAGAGTCACTCAAAAACATTTCCAAACTCTTAGTATGTAAAAATAAGTCCTAGTTTGAGCCCTCTTTCCTTAAGACGAGGACAGAAAAAAACAAAGAAAACCCAAATCCCCCCTCCCCCTAAGATGATGAGGACATAAGAAAATGAATACAAACCCAAGTTCAAGCCTTCTATGGACAAAATCTTCTTTTTCTCAACCTTCCTCAATCTAAATCCATTGTAGTACACCTTTAAGCATTGGCTCAATCCCCTCTCGTTACATTGGGACTATCTCCAAGGGTTAAACCAAAATCACTCTTGGCATTGTTGACTATTGACCTCCTTCCCTTTGACTTGTCTATCAGTTAGTGTGGATTTTTTTTATTTCTTGCCTTGTCCTCAACCCACCCTAGTCCAAACCTTACATATACCTTGAGAAAATAGGTCATTTTAGTCAAACTCTCTTTGATTTCATCACATATTTATCCTAGCTATATACCTCTAAGCATTGTATCAATCCCCTCTAATGACATTGGGACTATCTCTGAGGGTTAAACTAAAACCACTCTTGGCATTGTTGACTACCGACATCCTTCACTTTTACTTTTCCATTGGCTATGTGGATTTTTTGTCTATCCTCAACATACCCTACTCCAAACGTTACTTATGCACTGAGAAAAAAAGTTATTTTCATCAAGTTTTTTTTTTATTATTATCATTAATCGACCCTAGCCTTCAAGTTGTTCCCTTTCCTTTGACCTCTCTCACTTCCCATAATTTGAGTATTTTTCTAGGATCTTTTCCACATACATCCAAATCAAGTTCGACGATAAAATTACCAAATGAGCTATTCATGATCCTTGTTTTGCTCTCAATCTTGTCCCTATTAAAGGCCACCACCCACTATAATTTGGGTTTATCCATCCCTTTGGATCATTAGGATACCTTCTCCCTTGACTCCTCCCATTTTTTTCCCATGCTCATTTTTGAAGAAGGAAATGATATGGATTCATATTGCATGTACCCATAGAGTTCACTAATCCTTTGCTAGACTCAAGCAATTTCTTGTTTCCCTCCTATAGAAGGTCACCCTTTGGTTCTCTACACATTGGTCATCAACTCATTTGTTGGGGGAAAGTTTCCTCAATATAATGATAATGATTGGGAGTGACCCAACTACATTGGTAGGACCTTAATCTAATAGGAAGTCAACTACATTACCATCAATACATAGTTTCTATTCCTTGTGTATGTGGCCAAACAGTTGTAGCATTACATGTTGAATCGTATGGTATGAGTTATTATCTAATATAATCCCCTTTTTTCCCTACATCCTTATCAAAATGGATATGATGGGTTGATTTCATCGTTGGATTCTCTTCCTTTAATAATTGACTTGGAAATTGTTAATTGGAAGAAGGCAATTAGTATTGTTCTGATAGAACAATTTGTTGATGCTTCTTTGTCACTTCTATTCAATGATCCTTCAGATGACTCTTTCTTGAATAAGTTCATCCTTCACATCGAAGAAACATTAACCACCACTTGTGCTTGATACAAGGAAATTACATGCTACTTATCTTTGGGTGACTACAAACATAGTATGACCTCCTCGGATAGACAAAGAGTATTTCCAACACTACTCATTCCATTATCCCTGGTGGGACCCTCTTCAAGCATTTCTTTGAAGGATTTCTTCTTCATTGCCTAGATCTTGACAAAGCCCAAACTTTACTTTGTAAGTGACATAATGCAATTTGTGGTCATCGGTTTTGGGGTCATGTCACTGCCCAAAAGATCACAAGGCTGGGTTATTTTTGGCCTACCCTTGTTGATGCATTTAGGTACACAAGTCAATGTGTTTCTTATCAAAGAAATGTAGATGAGAATCATGCTATGACAATGTGATTAAACCTATGCAAGGTCATGCAAGTATTAGCATGGTTTAATAACGTTTGACAACATGGTTTAATGCCCTTGATGTTGGATCATGTTGTCATTGATGCCAATGGTTTGATTGATTGATGTCA
>JZKD02S1381809.1:0-11398 GCA_000966675.3 Picea glauca | reverse complement strand
TTCTATCCTCAAGAGAAACAAGCTCAAGACCCAACTCTTTGTACTCCGACCTCGTTGGGGACATGCATTAAGATGACAAGGAGAAGACCGCTCTGATACCACTGATCTGGATTTTATGAGTAGAATGAACGGAATACAAATTATTAATAGGTGGTTAACAAAAAATAACAGAGATACAGTAAAACTGGTTTTCTGTTCAATAACAAAATAAGCTGAAACTGTAAAATGCAGCAGAAACAAGCTTGCTGGAATGGTGGTGGCTTATCTCTAAGAAGAGATGTGACGGCAGCATGCATTCACAAGAAGAAGGTTACAATGAGGCTCTGAAGGAATTTTTACAATAAGAAAAAATTTCAAAATCCCTAGACATCCAAAAACCTAACCCTAGGAGATGAAACGCCAAAAGTCATGTGGGCCCCGTTTGGGTAAGCTAGTACATCAACTTCTCGGGGTCGTAACTTTTGCATACGATATATGTTTTAGGTGTGTGATATCCCGTTGCAAAGGTATCACTAAGGAGATTCATTTTGGGGGCTCAATCATGCATTTGGATATCATTGAGGAGATCGATACCGAAAAACCTTCATTTAGGCCCTCAAAATGGCCCCAGAAGTAAAAACTGCTAAAAATAGTAAATTGCCAAAAATGTTAGAAAATTGTTTTGAGCCAGTTGGAAAAGGTGGGTGGCCACCAATATCCATCTGGATCAGAAGGGGTCATGAAAACATGCATCATTCAACTTCTTGATATCTATGTAGATCCTGATCTTTCATGTCTTCTTATCTTGCACCACCATTGGGCTAATCCATTCTGATTCTTCGATAGGTTCTATAATTCTTACTTCTAGAATTTGGTCAAGCTCAATCTTAACTTTCTTCTTTTATTTAGGGTTCAGTCTGTAGGGTCTCCATTTGACTAGTCTTACATCCAGTTTGAAAGGTATCCTCATCTCTCCCATAGGTGATTTAATTCCCTTCATATCAGTGAACTTGGTTGCAAACAAGTCCTGATATTCATGCAGTAATTCTGTAATCTTGTCAGTAGTAGAAACATCCCAATAATATCCAACATTTGCAAGCTTCAGTGTCTGTTATGTTCCAATATTGACCTTATTAATCTTTATTGGTTGTCTAATGAATGGTAGCTCAACTCTTGGTCCTTCCACATCACTTTGGCCTTTTGTTTCAGTGATGTTCACCTTCATAGGATCATCGTCCTCATCAACATTGATGTTGTAACAACCTTGCAATTTCTAGAGAGGCACAATCCATTCATCCTTTTCTTGTTCTAAAGGGAGGCTTGAGGCCTCCTCAAATATGATTTTTTCTGAAAATATGTAATTCTTGATCTACTGAAGGAATTTGACTTTCAAATAAGAAGGAAGTTACAAAATTCTGAGTCATACCTTCCCAATCTACAGTGACAAGCCACAAATCTACTTGAAGGTACTAGTTGATAGGTGTCATGTCTAGTGTGTTAATGAATTTGTGCACCCACTACTCTTGAGGAATGTTGCTCCAGGCTTCCTCGCAACTTCGCACATGGTCCTTTGGGAATCTTCGACCTGTGTACTGAACTTTGTAGCCTTCTACTTGTGTTGAGAACCATTTTGTCATCAAGGTATGACATTATACCTAGTCTGCAATGTTGGTTTTGTGTGTCCCTCACCATATTAATGGGGTTTGTTTCAAGGCCTCATCCATTGCCAACAATATTTGTTGCATTGGTACACTTTCTTCAAAGTCTGACAATAATATTTCTAAAGGATTCAAACCATCAAAGGTGGGTAAGTTACTCACTGTTGTGTCGATCCAACGAACTTCTAGCACATATTCTTGTCGATACTTCATACATTTTATTTTTCAAGTTCTCCAATGCTTCTTCTGAGTCTGACGAACATGTGTTGTCACTTCGCCATTTTAGGTTTTCATCAGCCATAGGATTAATGTAATCTTGTTGTCTGGTTGTTAATTTATATATGTTTTCCATTTCATATGTGCAGTCTTCTTCTATGATAGGTTTTCTGTATCGCTGACCTTCATCTGGATCTAAAGGTGCAATGAAACTAAGCCCATATGTTTCAAATTTCATACATATTTTCTTTAAATCAACCATAGTGGAATTATTGATAGCTCAATCAATTCCTAACAGCGAAGGGTAAGGGCAATTATCATCAACTATCTCAATTACCTCAATGTCTGCAAACGTTCTTACTCCATCAATGTCCATCGGGACATGTTCTAATATGCCAAAGGGGATTACTGCTTGCTGATTAGCCATCCTAAGCCTGATGGGGGAATATATCAACTTCAGTTTTCCCATTAGTGCCCAGGTTTTCTTCATCATGACATTGAGCTATGACCCTAATTCAAGGACCACATAGTCTATATCATGCTCTTCAATATGAGAATTCAAGTGTAGTTCCTTATTTTTCCTCCCCTTTTTAGCGATTTGGTGTACTACCTTGTTCAAGAAGGGGTCTATATTTCCTAGATCATATTGTCTGATTAAACTTTGTAGCTCTTGTACAACAATTTCATCTTGAATCATCTTAATGCAAGTATATAAAAATTCCATGATATTTCTTACCTCTTTCCCTTCTTTTGGTGAAGAAGATTGATCGAATTCCAAAGGCATTCCATATTCTCTCACTTCTAGTCATGTCTTTGATGAAGAGCCTCGATCTCCTTTGAACTCTTTTCTTGCCTCCTCAAATATTTTTCTTTCTTTCTTTGCATCAAAACTTTGGGTCCTCTCTACAACTTTCCTGATTCATGAGTCTTTTGTAGTGTTTCCTTGGGTCAGTTTGTCTTCTCCTATGATAACAATGACTCTAGGGTCTTCCCTGCGAGGTTCAAAATATATCAGTTGCACTTGTAGGTTCTGATGAGGTTCTCATCTTTCTTGAATCTTAGACAACAATGTTGGACATTCCTCGATAACATGCTCGAAGGAGTTCCAATAATTGGAAGTGGTACAAGGGTTCTGATAGTCCCTTGCGAGGTGTCCTAGATATGCACAGTTATAATAGATTATCTATCGTCGGTCGTGACCCACACCTCCTCCTCATCCTCATCATCTGAATCTACCGCGATGATTGAAGTTTCCTCTCCCAGGGGAGTTATACTACGTAGTGTTTACTTCTTGTTGTACTTCACCTTGAATTTTTTATATGTCTATCACCCTTCCATGCATGAGGTCATAAGCCTTACAATAGCTATCATCTTTCCCCACGAACTTAAAAAAAGTGCAATCAAAATTTATGGGTGTCTGAACATACTTTTGCATGTAATAGCACTCACTAGGGTAATTTTTATTTATGCATACCTTGCACCAGGGTAAGGTGACTTGCTTCAAAGGGCTCAAAGATCCAGAGGCCAAGTATTCATGGAATAGGGGATAGTGTTCCTTGTCATGGACTTATGATCTACATATGACACACCATATGTCTTCTCTTTTATATTTTACCTTGTCTTTTTTCATATCTTTGACTTGTAGAGACAAAGTAGTTAGCTGAATCAAGATTTGTCTCATACCTAAACTGGATTATCCCATAGGGGTTGATTCTAGCTTCATGGAAATATCCAACATCTCATCCTACGAAGAAATATTCTGTTGCATCAGAGGAACTCTGATGTGTGGTAAAAGGGAAGCAATGAACCATTCTTTGCTCTGCTCATCTAGGATCTGAAAAGTCAATCAGTAGGTTAAGGTCTTGAATCTTTGATCGAATTCCCAAATGGGTTTGACTACCTTCTACTTGGTCTCTTTCATCTTTGTAATACATTTTGATTCCGAATTGGGTTTCTCGAATTATGCAATCAACACATTCTTGATCTGATTCAACGACTTAGGCTGTGCATGCCCTTGGACAAGCTTCATGTACCAACGCAATGTGTGATACCTTAGGGTTGTACTAAACTGGGTTATTTTAACATATTCGTCGGTTACATTCTTAATAATCCATATGGCTTCACATAGGAACCAGTGTTGATCAAGGTCTTCAGACCCATCTCCCCCAAAAATAGGGATCCTCATCTCATCTGCCATAGATCTCCCTAGGGTTCCTGACCAAGTATGTGGTGGACTACTAGTGACAGTTCTTTGAATTATCTGGTGGCTTAGATTACTCTGGTTTCTTAATGTTACTGAATCAATAGGAGGGATAATAGTACTTAATTCAACAGTCAGAACAGTTCCTGAAGTTTTTGGCTCTTCCCGTTGAGGTTCTTCAGCTTTCCCTTTGTCCCAATGAGTTCTGAATGATCCTCATCCATCATATCTACCTCTTCTCCACTATAGAAACCCTCATCCCTGTAGTTCTACTTAAACATGTTCGCAAGGTGGAATTCTATAAACACTCTCCCATTGTGCGTATGTCCAGCCTCTGTGTCACTGTCACTATCCTAATTCCTGAACATTAGCTTTTTCAAATCCAAACAATCTAATATATCTTCAATATGTTCTTCTCATGCAATAACATCTTGGTCCTCAACTACAAAAAATGTAAAAATTTTCCTATGGATCCCTTGAGGAAATATCTCTCGGCTTGGCTATATGACTCTACTCTATCAACAACAAACTCGGTGATGTACCCTCCAATGGTGCTATCAAACCAATGATCTACTACTTATGATATGATGTTATCAACTCTCTTGACCTTCCTGATCAGTGCCGACGTCCAAACCACAGGAGGTCTAGATATGATCTCAAACTGGGTATCTGCCAACCTAGCTAACCATTCATATAGCTCTTAATGGATTATTCCAAAGAAATTATCATGTATCTTAGTAAAGATATATCTCTCCAACCAATACTCAGTACTAAGATTAGGGTTCTTATTATGGGATTCAACTAAGTCCTTTTCTTGATCCTCTATCCACTTTTAATTTTTTGTCTTTGATGGAAACCACCTTGACATTCCCTCAAGAAGATTCATGTCTCAACAATGGAACCATTTGCTGGCGCAGGGGCAGACCCAGGGTTTAGCTCCAAGAGTGCACCAACAATCCCTAACTACTAGCCATTTCGGAAACACCTGCGAGGAAGATGAAATCTCACCCAAAGTATCTATGAGGGGGTTGCAGGACAAAGATGTCTACAACTAGAAGGAATGCAAAATGGATTCACAGGAACCAACACACAACAATATAGTATTCTTTAACCTCTTATAATCTATTGCACAAGTTATATCTCAGATCTAACACATTATCATCATAGCAATGTATTAAATGAAAAAGAACAAAGAATCAATCACACTCAATACAAGATATACGTGGTTCACCCTCTCTCTAGGGATACATCCACATAATTGTTTTTTTATAATGTATTAACATGAAGCATACAGTTCTTGTCTGCACTCTTAGTTAGAAAATCTTTTCTCTTCTCTTCACTATCTCTTCCCTTCCTGTGCACCCAGCTGCAGGGTTGATCTTCACACCCAGCTGAAGATCTTACAATACAATAGGATTTCATATCCAACACTTCCCTCTCTCTCAATATTACTCGCTTAATCACACAATGAAAAAGACAACAACAATGATCATAACATCAACAACAACCCAACCCAGGACCTTTAGGCCTCTATTCATACATTGCAATAGCTCACCGACATCCTTAGGTTGAAACCTAGGTGTCACAAACCCTAGATACCAAAACCCTAGGTCAACTTGACTTGCATTTTTAGGGCTTCGTCGGCTTGTCTTTCCTTCCTTCTCGCGTGGTGCTCCGAAGAATCCAACGGTGGATTTTCCCACTTGCTGAGTTTTCCATGATCTTTCTTTCTTGTTGATCTATTGTCCTCGATCAACTAATTCAATGACTTGCTTCCTTTTAATTCTCTCTATCTTTTCTTCTTTTTTCCTCACTTCGACCCAGTAAAAGTCATTGTGTCTTCCACGCAGTTCACATTTTTCCTTTTCTTTCTTGATCTTCACTTACTTTCATAACCAAGGGCCAACATGCCTACAAAATTTGGACCTGTAGTGGAGTGGAAAGCTAGTGCCATAGGAGATAGAAACAAAATGGGATATCAAATTGATATACCCATTAATTTGTGTGAAGTAGTGGAATCCCTTGAGGAAATGGTAGTGGCATAGTGCCAACACATCCAACAAGTCAAGTGGGAAAATGATGAAGAGGAGTTGCATCATAGAAGACTACAAAGGAGGATCCAGCTAGTAGACTGGTTGGATAGAGTGATAGAAGATATAAGGAGGTTGATGCTAGAAGCATCAGAGAAGGAAACCAGAATTAAAGAGATGATGATCAAGGGAGAGTCCACAGTATCAGGACAACAACAACAAAGTATAGGAGTAGATGGACAACCCAGAATGAGATTTGGGATCCTGGAGGATATCAACCTCAATAGCAGGGTAGCCATGAGGATGAGCTCATGATTTTTGTCAGTGTGGGGGTATGATGCAAGAGCATCACTCCACCTCAAAAAATGTGCCAACACATCAGCAAGCTAGTGCATCAGTGCAAATAGAGGAACATGTTCCAAGGGAAGAGAGGCACAAACCCTCTCATTTTGAACCCAAATTTAAAATAATTTATGTAATTAAATGGAATTAAATGTTGTAAGGATCAAGGACATTTGAGCCATGTGTCTTTGGATAGGGTGCATGTGAATTTGTCTTTAATGGCTGACACGTAGATAGGCTTACTTATGGTTTATACTTGTCCATTTATTGTAATTGAATGGAATTCAATGCGAGTAGGTAGCTGGAGGGAAGGCTCAAGGAGCCTCCCTTTTGTAAAATATCACCGTGTAATGATTGGTTAGTGTTATAAGTTGTTTATGAGCGAGTCGAGAGAGATCAAGAGAGGAGAGAAGAGAAAGTTTTGAAGAGTCTGTTGCAGTCCATCCTTTGTAAATATTTGTATAGAAACATTTAGATATAATACAAAAGTAGTTTTTCCTGCATACGAGGTGTATGTATTTTTATGTGTGATGAGTGTTCATTTTATGAATGTTTCCTGTGTATATTTATGGATTTTGTAGATGTGCAAGTAGGATACATTTGCAGGTTTAGATAGACTTCTCTATATTTGTGAATTTCTTAGTGTTCTGGGTTCTTAGGCTTGTGCAAGGAGTGCACACCAGAGTTAGAGAAAACTATGTGAAGCCAGTGCAAGGAGTGCAATTGAAATCTCTTTTGAGCTCATAGAAGAGCACTCTAAGTGGGAACACTAGAACAACCTCAACCACAGAAGAAGAGAAAATTGTGCAAGGATTGGACACCAGAGTTGTTGAACACTTTGGAGAAGACATACCATAGTTATTGAATACTCTGAGGGATCTGCAAGGAGTCCATAGAGCATGCGCGAGGAGTGCATGACAACTCTGTTTCGAGTTCTGTGAAAAGGTTTCCAAGAGGCAACATAAGAAGTAAAAGATCAGGAGAATTAGTGCAATTATGCACATAGAGAGCAAGGAGTGCGCAAGTGAACTTTTAAGAGTTCAGGTTTTAGGATGTGAAGTCATGCAAGGAGTGCACAAAACTAACCCACTACTACAGTGTTGGTCAATATCAGGAGAACAAGTGAAGAAGTGCCCGGAGGGTATAAGAAATCCTTTAGACAGAAAAAAGGGTCGAGACCATTAGATTTTTGAGCAAGTTCAATCTTAGGAAGGATAGTTCATTTCTACAGAGAAGACCCATGCAAGACGTGCACTGGACCAACACTTGGAAAGTGTTGAAAAAATCTTAGTAAGATAGAGTGCAAGTGTGTGCTAGGGCCTAAGTCACGTGAAGTGATAAATCTTAGAAGGAGTAGTGTTTTCTGAAAAACAAAAACCAAGGCCAAGAGGACAGCCTTGTAGGATAAAGGAGAAGACAACATTGTAGGAGAAAGGTTCAAAGGATAATCCTTTGAAATTATTAAGTTTGAAAAAACCTTCATCAGAAGGGAAAGTGCAATAGTAGAGAGGTGAAGCTACAACAGACTTCGGATGGGCTGTTAGTATCAATATGGGTTGTTATATCAAAGACAAACCGGAAGGAGGAGCGTGCACAAATGAGAATAGATCCCAAACATTAAATCTAGGCATGAGCATCGACAATCATTTGATCCAGGTAAGTTGCACAAGTTTTAACCCTCTGCACCCTTGAACTTCGTAAGTTTGGAGGTTTTTCAAAGTTTTTGTTTTGGAGGAGACAGGATCCCTGAAGTCTTGTGATCTGGAGTAAATTGGGGTCGTTAAATTGAAATGACATATGTCCATGGATCAAAGGTATCGAAAATATCGACAGTCTAGGGGAGCATAGGCACAGGAAGGTTGAAGACTCCTTATGTCTGAAGAGAGGAGTGCATATGGGTCATCAGATGTAAAGGTACACATGGTTCTAGATCCCAAAGTATGGAGACCTGGTACTCTAGAGGGATGGAGGTATAATTTGATCGAAGTCAAAATCTCCCAGAGCCCCGAAGGATGGAGTACATTATGGTCGTTGGCATAGGAGGATGCGTGTCAGTGGATATTTAGGTCCAGAGGCATAGTACTCCAGAGAAATCAAAGTGCAGGATGGAGGGAAATCATGAAGCTACGAAGAGCCATAGTCCATATCAACCATCCATTTGAGAGGGATGCGTGTCATCAGAATGGTGGAGGTCGAAAAGTTTGACATTATGGGGAATTAAAAGTGATCTATAGTGGAGAGCTCTAAAGTCCCGGAGCATGGACTCAACACCCACCATCGATTGACGTAGACATGTGGCGTCAAATCATGAAGTCTGGAGACTTGAAGCCCCAAAATAACTTGGGCAAGTGGATTTTAATCTCTCTGAAGTCCCAAAGTCTATTGTTGATCTGGGCCATCGATTTTTCATAGGACACGTGGTAGTGGATCCAGAAGTCCGACACTCCAACACTCAGGAGGAAATATAGTGCAGATTCAAGAAGATACACGTAGTCCCGAAGGCCAGAGGTCATCATAGTCATCTAGATGTGGGGACACATGGCAAGAAATTGAGGAGTCTAGAGGTTTATGAATCTGGGAGAAATGTGGCATAATGCTTCAGAATTCTCTAGAGTTGGGGTGACGAAGCATTGTGGGTCATTGAAATTAGCAGGGAGTAGGAACCGTCGATAGCCTTTGGTTATTCTAGAATTTTCCAATTCCTCAGTCTGAATGATTTGTAAGTTTTAAGTGTTGGAAAAATAGTCGAATCCCGAAGTGTGAAAAACACACGTAGGTCATTGATCAGAAGGAGGAGTGCTAGTTGTCTTATTGACTTATTGGAAATCTTTCATCATTTTGACATTGGGAGATATGAAAGTTCATTTGTGTGCATGAATAAAATAAATTTTGAAAGGCCAAAAGAGAGGAACCTAAATTGTCACTCTATGGAGTGTGAGGTCTGTCAATCTATCACTTTAGTGTATTCACCGATTTGACGATTTTGAAGATTTGTGGAAAAGAATTGGGGAAAATTTGTCGAAGCCCAAATTGTGAAAGATGAATAGATTCGTCGATCTGGTGGTGGTATGGGAACCATCCGATATGTCTTTTTTGGTGATCAACACTTTTCTATACCTATGTGTATTGGATGCAGTTATAAAATCACCGAAGTTGAATCCCCATGGAGATTATGAGTCATCGATATCGGTTCCTATTGAGGGACGTTGATCTTGTTGCCTATTCATTTTTGATAGTTCAAAAATTTTATGCATTCGAAGGTGTCGGGTGGAAATAAAGGAAGATATCGTTGAAGCCCAAAGTGTCGAAATAGAGCGTAGTTCTTACCGCCCGGCCACATCCCAGGTTCATATGCAATTTCGGTGAGAGTGAAAAGGAATAGGGGCCTGAATTTGATTTCAAAGGCAAAGGGGATTAGTAAGAGATTGTAGGTTCATTATTTTACCTATACACAAAAAATTAAGGACCTGTGTTTGATAATAGGGGGCTCAGTAGGGCCCGAAGAGATGATTTGGCTCCTGATTTAAAAAATCCTAGACCGGGAGGTCACACGGATGTTAGGAGAGGGTAGGGTCTAGATCAAGTGGTATCAGAGCCATAAAAAGGTTCTAGTCTGATACCAACAAGTGGTATCAGAGCGATAAAAAGGTTCTAGTATGATACCATCAAGTGGTATCGGAGCAGGATTTTGTCTGCAGGTAAGAGGTGAGTGGGGAATGTTTTGGTCTGATACCAACAACTGGTATCAGAGGCTGATTTTTGTTTATGGACAACATAGAAGAGATAGGAGAAAACAAAGATTGATTCTCTGAGACAATTTTTTGCAAGTGTGCAGCAGTCAATAGACATCCAGGAGGGCTACAACAAAAATATAATGATTCTCTGAGTTGGATATCATGCAAAGTGGATAGCCAGGTGGGCTAAAAGATAAGAACCATTTTCATTATTGGAGTTAGCAAGAGAAAATGGCTACTGAAGGCCATAAATGAGGTTAGAGAAAAGACTACCAACATGAGAGAAAAACAGAGAGGGATAAAGAGATCAAGGAGATATGAGAGGAGCTCGACATGATGATGTTGAAGATGAAGCAGGAAGTAGGAGGAAGTCGTAGCTATGAATGACCCTTGAAGCAAAAGGTAAGGTGGTATGTCTAGCAATTGGTTTCTAGGAGGTAGTGCCAGGTATTGAGAAGGTGGTTGAGGCATGTTGAAAACCTCAGTTCCACATAAGAGGAAATGGTTTGTTTTGGTGAGCCAAAGGTTGGAAGGAACTTCGGTGATGAGGAAGAGACATAAATTGAATATCTCATAAACTTTCAAGTGGGAAGAGATGGTAATGCATATTTCTAGGAGGGAAATGAGATGAGACTAGTCAAGGATCTTGTAGACCTTCAGGAGGGAAGAGATGAAGGTTAAAGTTTCCAGGAGGGAAATGAAGAGAGATCAAGAGGAGGTCTCGTAGACCACTAGGAGGGTAGAATTGAACTTTGATATTTCCAGGTGGGAAATGAGAAGAGATTGGTGGAATATCTCGCAGACTACTAGGAGGGCACGTCATAAAACTTTGATCTCCAGGTGGGAAAGGACGAGGAGGTGACACTGTCTAATACTCTCAAGAACTCAGAGGACAGTCGAGATCATCAAGGAGTGATAACAGAGAAGGATGATCAGAGGCACATTTTTATCATTGGAGGAATCAATATATTCCTACCAGGAATCTTAGTAGAGTCCATTGCAGATGTTGAAGGTGAGAAGAGGCGAGACATCCAACCAAGACTTTCATGGAGGAGCAAGAGTAGACGTTTAAATATTCCCAGGAGGTGGAAGAAGAAGAAAATAATACATTTCATATGCTCCCTCAGTGGGATAAGGAGCTAAGGATGCTAGAGGATTGGTTAGGAAATCCAGGAACAAAAGAATATTGCCAGATGGATGCATTTATGAAGAGGAGAAAAATCCCATCCTGAGCAGCTA
>JZKD02S1381787.1:0-11398 GCA_000966675.3 Picea glauca | reverse complement strand
GCGGTGATCAATGTATACTTGAAGTCCTATGGAATGCTGTCGCAGTTAACCATGCCAGCCAAAGGTGAGATATAATCAGGTAAGATCGATGGGATCTGCTTCACATTAGCCAGATCGTTGTGATGCTTACTTCAATTCTCTGTAGCAGGGTTAGCATGGATCGAACATCATCCAATTGAGGGGGAGGCCTCCAATCCCCTGGTCGATGATTCCTGTATTCCCTCAGACATAGATTTATCAACCATATACTTGTTCAAAACATCTTCGACGAACTTCTCTAGCTTAGTTCGTTCGTCTGACATTCTCGCTGTTTAACGAATAAGTCGGGGTAGGTGAACATATAGTGGGATAAACAATAGATGGTGAGGTCTAGGTTCTAGAATCATATCTCAACACACACAATCACTTCTTAGTTAGAAACATTAATAATGGATGGCAAAAAAGTGGTCCTGACGTAGCGTCCGATAGGTTAAATAAGCGAGTATCGTAATAGATTCTCCCAATGGTAGGACTGCCTCAATCAATGCGAATCCATCCATTATGGTGTGGTCTCAATTTCCCAAACATGGTCTATTCTCCCATAAATGAATTTCCTAACTGTTTGGAGTGTCGTTCTAATGGTTGGGGCACCTCCAATGGTCATATAGCTTCATCGAGGTGAAGTCCCATTCTGCGTGGTTCTACTGTTTCGACGAGGCTCAAAGCCTGCAAGCCTACCTCCTACAGAGTCTTCTTTGTAACTTCTTGTAGCTTGTCTAACTTGGATTTCTTCTTACTGATCTTCCTTGCCTTATTTCCTATGATTTGAGTCTCTGGATTCCTCTTTCCATTATTATTCTTATCTTCTCTTAGCATAGTGACTTTGCGCTACTGATGTTGTCTCAAAGGGTTCAAAGGTAATACCTCTTTTCTTATCACTTCTTGGGTGAATATACTTTCTTTTTGAAAGGATAATTCCTTTACACCTTCTTGCGCTCTTTCAACTTCGACAACTAATTCTCTTGCCTTCTATTTCTTTGACTCAACTTCTTGTTCTTCTATCAGTCGATCGATTCTTCTAGTCATGAAATCCCTTAGTTATTTCTTTTTCTTTTTTGTTGCTTCTTCCTTTGCTTTCCTTTTGGTTTGATCCTTCTTGATCCAAGTCATTCCTAACAAAAGTGGAAAAGGGGTGTTGTTCTCAACAAACCTAATAACTTCAAATTCCTTTTTTGTCGATGTTCCATGGATAATAACAAATACATTAGTAATTCTTCCACATAGGGTTATCCTATTTCCTTTGAACACACCTATCCTTCCTAGTGAAGGTACCACATTGGGTTTCCCCAAAATTTCCCAAGTTCTTTTTGGAATAATATTCACTTGTGTTTCCTCATCCAAGACACAGTCTATGTCGAAGTCTCCTATTCTTGTACTTATGCACTATTTTTCTTTCAATATTTCTGGCAAACTGATATCTTTTTGATCATTCATTGCTTATTTTAATTGTACTAATGTAGTCTTAAGTTCCTCTGATTATTTATCTTTATGATTCTATAATATGCTCTTATTCTCTTGACTCATGTTCATTTGTTCAACTTTAGCAATCATCCTTCGATAGTCTTCAACTTCATGACCAACAATTTTACAATATAGACAAATAGGACCTACACTAGGGAATTCCTTAACAAGATGTCCCGCTCTTCTGTAGTTATAACATAATTTAAATCCTCTCTTTCTCTTGTAAGTTCCCCAAATTCCCCCGCACTGCACACTAGGATCACAGTGCTGGACCTACAATCTGCAAATATTCTTTCTAGGTTCCTGGATCCACTTATTAGTCCAAAAGTTTTGTCTATGCATACCATATCTCTATTTCTATCAAATTTATTTAGATCAACTCTTTATTCTAACTGTACCATATCTTTCAGACTATGACATAATCTATCAAACATACCCAGATTCATGCTTTTGAAACAAAAATTTCCACTTATCTTACCCTTATCAAAACACAAAGATTTACCTCTTTCAATATCTTACTTATTTTCTTCATATCGAGTTTCTTTTCTTAGCACAGAGCTTCAAAAGTCAAGTAGAGTACTACGTACTACAACAATATATCTACGCACAAATCTTCTCTTTTCTTTACTTTAGTTCCCAAAAATCATTGTTTCAGCTCCCGACAATGGAACCATTTGTTGGCATAGGGGCAGATCTGTGATTACCAAACTTTGCAAAGTACTTATGAACAACATGTATCAACTTATTAGTCTTACTTACATCGCAGATCAAACCCTAAGTACAGAACGATGCAGTAATAATGAAAAAATATACTTCGCACTTAGCATCATAAGTCAGATCTAACACATTCAATATACACAAAGCATTAAACATTCATAGATCTATCTATCATTCATATTGTTGTTCTTGAGTTTATACTTTAAGGCTCTAAAGTATATTGTCAAGGCATCTGAAAATATAGAGGAAGTTGAGGACAAAAAAAATCAATGATTAAAAAGGTGAGGGCTAAAGTTGGTTTCTCAACTGTCTCTGTCTAAATTCCCAGTTTTCTTGAATGTTGATATCTCTCTCAATTGCTGCCCATGAACGTTCTAATTTAAACTGGTTTTTTGCTGTTTGCAAGATAGTGTTGAATAAATTTAGAGCGATGTTGGTTTGATCCAATAGACCGGGTTCGATGTTAGGTTTCCTTGAAACTGGTATTGTCATGAAGGATAAAGTTAAAGGAGATATAATTCTGTGTTTTCTTTTTTAGGCTTTGTTATCTCTATTTCACAATGTAAAGAGGATGATTTTAAAACATGAATTAATAGGATGACTAAATTGTAGGCCATTTCTTATATCTGAGTCAAATTTAAAGGAAAAGAAACATGCATGATATGAGGAAAAACATAAAGCTATTAACAAGGTGAGGCATCAATTCAAGAGGAATCTAATGTTGTAACATAAGTCTATGGAACACGCAAAATATTAATGAAACATATGATATTTAAATCTAAACATCCATAGGTCTTGTATCTGTTGATAACCGATACAGAGGAAAAAACTATAAATGATTTAAATAACAAGAATGATAATTTCCACAGTAGAGGTTGTACTAAATTGTAGCCAAACATTCATCAATAAGATATATGAAAGAAAGATGAAAAGATGGGGGAACACATAACTTAGACTTGACAAAATCTGGAATCTTCAATCTGCATTTCTATTAATTTAGAGTCTCTTTAAAATAACTTCGTCACAATGCCCTTTTTAGAGAAAGAAAAAGCCTTCTTTCAGTCTTCGCTCCTTGTATTTATACAAGGTCATCAATACTTGATGGTTAGCAATCTCCTACTTTTTAGGAGAAAAATAGTTACAAAACTGCAACCTTAACTATTGCATGATCAACTTTTGTTTGTCTATCATTTCAATAGTATAATCTTTCAAACAATACTTCATTGTTTAGTTGAAGTCTCTCCCTCTGATGCTATACATTCAATACATTTCTCCAGAAAATGAACAAAATTTCTAGGAGGTGTCGTAAGATCCTTAGTCTCAAACAGATAAAAATTTCTTTGTACCTTTGGAAATTGGTCTTTAAAACATTTAACGACAAGCTTGATCACTTGCAACTTTAAATTAAGCTGTACCAGCCATCTGTCTATTAGGTTGGCATCAATTTCCTTCAATTGTGAAATTTCCGCCTGAATCTCCTTCAAGCCCTCTTTGCAGTTCAACTGCTTTTTCACACTATTTATCTGCCCCAGTGGCTTAGAGAAATCATTTGTTTCAATACCTAACGTTTTCTTGTCCAAAGAATCAAAGATTCCCTCACAGTCATATTTGATTTCTTTAAATATCTTCTTGTTTTTGGATATGTTTGTTTCCCATACCTTGAGCATGATGTCTCCTCTTATCTGTTCTGAGACAAAAAGCTTTAGATTTTTCGACATTTCCCTGTTTCCTAAACATGCAACTTCTTTCTGGAAGGTATTCCTTGCTGCTCTAGCCTCATTTTCCAGTAAAATAATGTTATCAAGGCATTTGCTTACCTCCTAAAAGTGATTTTGGATGATCTCTATTTTGGAGATCAATTTTTGCTGCTCGACATCTATCTTTGTATGTGCTTCTAGCGAAAGGATCTGGAAATCCTTTAAGTCTAAAACTCGGCCTTCTGTCAAATTTAACTTAGCCTATAGCTACTTTACAAGCTCCTTTTGCTGAGTAACCTACACCTGAATTGCTTGTATCCTATGGGTCATTTCATCCAGGCTTGATTTCAGTGATTGAATTTCTTGCCTTTCAACAGCTCTGGACTGCTCCAAGATTTTATTCACCTCTTCTCTAATGTTTTTCTCAGCATTCTTTAACTGGTCTTACAATTGATCTATTGTGTGTTTACTCTTCTTTATCCTTGATCTCATGTTCCCCACAGTAAAAAGGTTTGTTGTTTCCATGGCTCCCATGGAGCCTGCTACCTCTGTAGNAATCATTTATTTCAATACCTAATGTTTTCTTGTCCAAAGAATCAAAGATTCCCTCACAATCGTCTTTGATTTCTTTAACTATCTTCTTGTTTTCAGATATGTTTGTTTACCATACCTTGAGCATGATGTCTCCTCTTATTTGTTCTGAGACAAAAATATTTAGATTTTTAGACATTTCCCTGTTTCCTGAACATGCAACTACTTTCTGGAAGGTATTCCTTGTTGCTCTAGCCTCCTTTTCCAGTAAAATAATGTTATCAAAGGATTTTCTTACCTCCTGAAAGTAATTCTGGATGATATCTATTTTGGAGATCAATTTCTACTTCTCGACTTCTATCTTTGTATGTTCTTTCAGCGAGAGGGTCTGGAAATCCTCTAAGTCTACAACCCGACATTCTATCAAATTTAACTTAGCCTGTAGCTGTTTTACA
Source organism: Picea glauca (assembly GCA_000966675.3). NCBI lineage: Eukaryota > Viridiplantae > Streptophyta > Pinopsida > Pinales > Pinaceae > Picea > Picea glauca. The sequence goes on along the minus strand of JZKD02S1381787.1, from coordinate 6,498 downwards.
AGCTCCTTTTGTTGAGTAACCTGCACTTGAATTGCTTGTATCCTTTGGTTCATTTCATCTAGGCTTGATTTGAGTGATTGGATTTCTTTCCTTTCAACAGCTCTGGCTTGCTCCAAGATTTTATTCACCTCTTCTCTAATGTTTTTCTCATCATTCTTTAACTAGTCTTGCAATTTAGCTATTGTGCGGTTACTCTTCTTTATCCGTGATCTCATGTTCCCCACAGTAAAAAGGTTTCCTGTTTCCATGGCTTCCATGGAGCCTGCTACCTCTGTAGAAAAATCCTCCTCTTCCAAATTCTGGCCATCTACCAAGGCCCTATGCTTCTTCACCATACCCCCCTCTCTCATATACATCTCTTGCCTTAGAAAAACCTTCCTCTTTTTGCTGAAAAAGTAATTAGAAGGAGGGATCTCATCTCTGGAGATAGGGGTGAGATCACCAACATATATGGCTCCCGTTTGTGGGAGTCCAAAGGTGGACTGTAAAGGGGTTAAGGAAGCTATGGGACTTCCTAGATCTATAGATCTCATTTCTCCCATGGCCTTAGGTATATTGACATCAACAACAAGTGATAAAGGGGGAGTGGACTTACTGGACTCGAGAGGTGTCATGGGTCTCCTCTCTGCTTCCATCTCTAGATTTTCTGTCTGTAAGGTCTCTTCATTTTGTGAAGACCTTTCAATCTCTTGTGTAAATTCTTCGAGATTGAATTTATCCTGTGCTTCTTGTCCAAATCCTGGAGGAGTATCTTCTTGTCCCCGAGGAAGGGTGATTGCTTCTCCTTGCAGTACTTTGGGTAGACCACTCCGTCTATGGTTCTGAAAGGTCTGAAAACTAGCTTGCAAGTCGGACGACAATGTCTGTACCCTCTCTAACACCTCCTCATAGGTCCTAGTCCCTTTGAACATGTCATCACAAGGGGACTTCTCATGTTCATAAGCCTTCATATTATAGTGGGCCATGTGTTTTCCCACTAACTGGTAAGGTTGATTCTTCTTGTGTTCGAGGTCTACCAACTTGACCTCCTCCAGCGCTACCGCTTCAACTTTGGAATGACCCAAGTTGATAAGTGAAAATTTCCCAATCTGAACAGGAAAACCCGACCAATACTTATTTTTAGCCGTCTTTAGTTCTATCCCAATTCCACCTGTTACTATTTGATGAGCTACCTCCCTGCACACCAGTCTATCAGGGAGGAATTTTGAGAGCACATGTGGAGGGATTGGACATCTGAAAAATATGATGTAGAAGAAATTCTCCTCTATAAACCAGTCAACAACTGCCTTGATGCTTCCTATGACCAACTCTGAAATGCGGTGATGTGTACAGCCGTACAACATTTGATGTAGTGGTATTACCACAAAATGACATATTTCATAGAATGAGTCGTTGGCATTTTCTTCCCAAAGTTTAGAATGATATTCATGAATATGTTCCAGGTAAGTCAGATTCCAACTCCAATTCATCAAAGGGAAAGCAGTTGTGAAGCATATAGCATCCATGATGTATGCATACATATAAAAGGCTACTGGTCTGCCTTTGGATCTTGTAGTATGATATTCCATGACCTCCTTCGCTATGTTATCGGATAAAATCGTATCCCAATTGAAGCTGCAACCTTCTGCTACCTCGTGCAAAAGAGGTACCCATCCTGCAGAGAAATGGGAAGGAATTTTCTTCCCGAAAAGTCTACATAAAATCATCGCTACATAGACCATATACTCATTTAAAGAGGATGTGGTGTAAACACCATGCGTGTCCTCCTTAAATTTTGCTTTGTTTCTCCACCAGTCTTTGATTATGCTAGGATACGTTTGGTCTGACTCAAAACATTCTTTCTTTTGAAACTCACTCACACAATCTTTATTATAAATATACTTGGGACTGAGAGATAGTTTATACATTACTTGTATATGCTCCGGTCTAAAAGAGCCAATGACGAACCCTCGACTGTCCAAAATGATTCTTGTCTACACGTCTGTTTGCTCTAAGGCCCAACTGATCATGTTGTTATAAGTCATAAGTCGCATCCGTGTAGCTACTTTGTGAAGGTCAGACTCCGCTATGTCTCAGAGTTTGTTGTCGGCATCATGAGGGAAATTCTTAATTTCATAATCCAAAGTTTAAAAAATTTGCCTCCAATATTTTATGGAGTCGATGGTATGCAGTGTTGTATCAGATACAACGTCTCTGTCTGGACTCGAGATTTCTGCAACTTCCTTGCTTTTCTTGGGTGCCTTCTTAGGTGCCATGATGTTTTCACTAGACCAGAAACCTATTTACAAAGAAAATGTGTATAAAACTGGATAAATAAGATTTTATACAGATGTAAAGGATAAGAATGAAGTTATAAACACAGGACTTTTATTAACCCTTAATTTATGTTATGACGAGTGTACTGATACAAGTGATGAAAAATTAATGCTTTAATGGAAAGATATGTCTGGAGATACGCTTTCGCGTTAAAAAATATATTCATTAACCCGTTATCAATACTGTCATATATCGATGATTTCAAAACTGGAATTCCAAAAATTGTTGCCTTCCTCAATTCCCGAAATGCGAAAAGCAACTTAGTTATCACTAATCATGTTTTGAAAACAACTTAACCTTAATCTTAGACTTTGTTTAAAGAAAATGCGATTTCGCATTTCGGAACTTCGGGGATCCTGCTGTCAGGGGATATGTCATAAGAAAACCCCGGATGGCAAAATTACGATGGGATTAGCGAGGCACTAATCATTTGTATTAAAGCCTTAATTAATCAACATCAGTGAATAATTATTTTTTACTTTTACTTTTCGAAAAATCGAGGATCGGGAGTTCGAAGGATGAGAGTTCGAAAACGCTTTAGTAGAAGAAAACCTGAATCGCGAAATATTAAGGGAAAGATGACTGCGTTTAGGAGTTTAATGAGTTACAGATTAAAGAGTGCTTTGTGGAAAACGATGAAAAATGTAACATTTATTTCTTCCCCCCTTTTTATTATTTATTTTTTTAATATTTTTTAATATGTTAAACGGTTTCGATATTTCAGCACCAGGAAATTGGGATGGTTGAAGATCATACCTCGAGAAAAACCGAATCTCAAAACCCAAAAGTAAACAAAAGAATTTGACTCCCCTTTTTGGATTAAGGGCGACTCCATGACTTAGGAAAAGATGAAGCTTTAGTTTTCAAGGGTAGACAAATTTAACCTTCGTGTCAACAAATAACATTCAATGCACTAAGTAGATTCACAACATAAACATCATGGCACAAAAAAAACCATTAACACATGATATACGTGGTTCACCCCAGCTTGGGGATACATCCACCAACAACTTCTTCTTCTTTATTAGTCTTCAATATCTTACATTCATCTGCTGCTATGCACTAAGCCATAGAACCAAGATTTGCACTGGACAAGTGATCTGTGCACTATGAACCATGTCCACCTTCCCAAAATTAGGTCAAGGCACATAGCCAACTCCTCTACTAAGCACAGATCCTTACATACATAGTCTTTTTCATAAAGCAACTCATAACTACTTGCCTCTTGCACTTAGCACCTTACTACTTACTTTGCTTGCAATAAGCACTCTTCTACATTACATCCTTACATATTTATACATTTACAAAAAGGCCTAAACATGGGTAAACTCGTGGGCCGACATCCCATAACTCATTACAAAACCTTAATAACCCCATGTTGGGTCCACAAATCCCACAAAATAAGTGATATCCCGCGATCTCAGCTCCACCTGGGCACTCCTTCTTCGACCAGCCTGTCGAAGTCCAAAAAATGGTCAAACCCAACCAATGTTTCCTCAAAACTTGGTCGAGGGCCAACATGCATGGTCTAGCATGCCATGGGAAAGGGTTTTATGTGATGCACTAGAAACCATGGGAGTATTAGAGGTAGGCAAAGGAGTGGTGAAAGGAGGAGACACGAGAGTGTGAGCAAGAGAAGGAGAGGGTAATAATCTAGTGGGTACATGACTTATGGTGGGTTGATGCGATGTCATAGGTGTTGCATGGCTAATACCAACACTAGCTTCATGAGACACAATCTCAAAAAATCTCAAATAATCCTACAAATAAATCCATTTTTTTTTGTTAATATATAAGAGAAAAATAAACTTAAAAACAAATGCAATAAATTAATAAAGTTAAAATTTAATGCATACTTCTAATCATTTGAGCTATTCAATGGAAATGATTCACTTACACACAAATTCCTTTGAGTCAAAGTCAAATAATGTAAGTAATTATTTATTGATATTTTTGATAGCCTTTTTAATAGTGGTTCATGACTTTTGGTTATCAAACAAGTCAAAATTACCACCCACTTTAGGATCATGGGTGGAATCCTACCAACAAACAACATGTAAAGTTGATTATAACATTAGTAAAATAGATTATAAAAAATAAATAACTCTAAGATATTAAAGAGATCTAAGATATTACCACTGACTCTATTGACTGCTCAGGTCCCCTGTCGTGATCATTTTATCACAATATTCAAATTCAAGTTAATTAAATTCAAAGAATAAACATGATTTTAAAGAGGAAATGCTACCAATATTCCACTTGTATGCTTGATATTTAGTGGATACCTATAATAATCTTACCTCTTTTAGGTTTTCTAACTTGAAGCTTCATATGAATTACATGGACACACTTGGAATTTAAATAAGTAATATACTTGATTTTTCTAAGTTTACTCTTTTTCTAATGATTGAACAATAAATCTACGTGCCTCAAATGTGAGCTTTTCTTGGTTTATGTTAAATTCTCTCATAAAAATTGGCATTGATAAATAACTTGAACGATTTTTTTTCATGTTTAGAAAAGGTACCCATTACTGGAATGAAGAACAAAGAGTTGATAATACAGGACATCCAAATCTTCATAGTCTAGTTGTCTAGAATACATACATGAATATACCATTAATATATTCTCCATAGATAATATTCTATTCCATAGTCTCCACAAACCATTGGTACTTGGCACTAATCATTAATGACCATCAAGCACATTTTTAATGATTCTATGCATATTAATTCATAGATTTAAAAATTTGTCTGTTGATTTGTGTAACACCGCGTTTTCCCCCATAACTGTAATTATGCTTAAGAATTCATATGATCATGTTTATAAAGCTTGTAATCATTTTTTTATTAATGAAAAACACCAGCAAGTGGATTGGGAAGGAAAAGCCTTTAGAGTACTACCCATGATATCACCTGTGGAATTGATGAAGTGGATAGGTGAGGGAAAGATGAGATGTTTTAGTGAAGAAAATGGGAAGCTCGCTAAAAAATATAGCCTATACTTATAAACACAAGGAAACACATTCCAACGTGCCTAGATCGGTATGAAGCCACATGACCAGTTATGGAGGTTATATTGATGGTTGAAGTAGTTAATAACTGCTGACATTTTTGGTCTCTTGAAGAAGGAAAAGGGGTCAATTGAACGACTCGATGAATAGGACACCATGGATTTTCCCCTTCAAGGATTTAGACTTCATACAATAGTTCACATCTAACATAATCCATGAGAATCCCAAGGATTGGAGGAGGAAGAGACCAAAGGTGAAAACCATCACTAGAAGAGTGGTATTGTGAGGAAGACATAGGAGAGATACATAGAGAGAAAAATCGATGACTAAGAGTGGTGTATATATAGAGAGATACCAATAGAAACAAAAATATGCAAAGAGGAGAGAAGAAAATGCATATAATAGAATAATTTGAGGAGGAGTAGGGGAGTGACGAGCTCACAGACTAAGGGTGCATCAGACAAAGACTTTCAGTGGTGCAGATTGAAGAGAAAAAGAAAGTGGAGAGATTTTATTGAATAAAATAGGAAGCTTGTCCAATTTAATGATGATCACCTTGAAATAGAAAAGAATTGGATCCATACTAGAGCGATAAAGGGCCACAAATTGGTACTTACTGGAAAAAAAATGACATTGGTAAGGGGAGGTCACCAAGGGAATGCATTGTAGAGAAAGGGCTCTCTTGTGTAGAGGAAATCCAATTGATAAACTACCTAATAAATGTCAGACAATTGGCTTAGGTTGATGGAAAGTTTGTATGGATTGGTTGTTGTCAATGATTTCAACCATTGGAGAGTGATATTGTATATTGATGTCAACCCTTAGTGATTGATGTCAAACCTCAGAGAAAGTATGGTAGTGAATTCCAGTACCACAATGGTTTGGGTAATGGACCCAAGTTTGTTTGATGGATAATGGTATGATTTTTGATACATTTGTAGGTAATAATATTCCATATGGATATTAGATGTCATTCCATTTCCAGTGGTATGTGAAATGTCACATAACTCCTCGCGGTTAGAGAGTTATGGCCATGTGAAGTTGGAGAAAGGTTTGGGTAATGGACCCAAGTTTGTTTGATGGATAATTTTATGAATTTTGATATATTTGTAAGTAAGAATACTCTATATGGATATTACATGTCATTCCATTTCCGGTGGTATGTGGAA
>JZKD02S1381765.1:0-11398 GCA_000966675.3 Picea glauca | reverse complement strand
CGCCAACATCGCCAGCGCCACCGCCACCATCGCCCGAACTAGCTCTCATACTACGCTCTTTGGAGGCCATAAATGAGACTTTAAAGGGGCGAAAACCAGCAGGGATCGAAGTGGAACCCCCACCATCTGGAACGGGTAATCCAGAAGCGTCAAGGGATTTAGGGGGAGGACCTCCACCCGAAGACATCACTAGAGAATTGCAGAAGATCAAACTTTCGGAGTTTGTCGGGGGTCGCGCCAGTGAACGTGCAGAAGCATGGTTGGAAGGCATGACAAGGTATTTTGCCTTAAGGGAATATGCATCCACCTCAAAGGTGAAGATAGCGATTTTTCAATTGAAAGGCAGTGCCTTGAACTGGTGGGGAAACCTGGAAAGACAACTGCATCTTACCCCGGACACAGTATCTTGGGAAATTTTCGAGGAGAGGTTCCGAAGGAAATATCTGCCAGCTTACTATGAGGAACAGCAGGTAGGAGAGTTTCATGCTCTAGTATAGGGAAACAGGACCGTAGAAGAATATGAGATCAGATTTATGGAATTGGTCAAATATGTTTCGTATATGGATAATGACCAACGACAGGCAGAACACTTCGTCTATGGTTTGAACCCTAAGATAAGGGCTATGGTGTGGATGTGGAAAACGTCTTTAGTAGAGAAAGATGTGGAAAATGCGCGTTATGTGGAGGAACACATGAACTTAACTGGAGGTATGAGACCGACCTTTCCCCATCATCTTGGGTTCATGGGGAAGGCCCCTAGGAAATTTCCCAAGGGAGGGGGCTCAAGGACACCTCCATATGGTAACAAAGTCGCACCAAGGACAGTAGCCGCAGGGATTTCAATGGCAGCGAGTGCAGCATCTCATTCATCACCAACAACATAGGCGGGTCCACGACCATCTCAGGGAACAGCTAGCAGGGGTAGGGGTTCCAGGGGAAGGAACTCATTTCAGAGACAGTCACATAATAGTGCGTAGGTTCAATCTCGTGTTACCTGTTGGGGATGTGGAGGACCCCATTACCAGCATGACTGCCTAGAGTTACAAACATGATCTTTGCATAGAGAAGGAAAGGCACCGATGGGAAGAGCAAGTAGCAGCCACCATATTTACGCAGCAGTTAATAATCGTCAGGCCGAACATCAATCCACGGTGGTGGAGTCATCAGGTACACTAAATCATATCAACGTTAAGATTTTATTTAATTATGGTGCGATAGATATTTTCATTTCACCATTTGCATTAAAAAGAGTGGGTTGGCAGCCTACAAGCACGATGACTTTAAACAAGTCAAGATGGCTTCGGAGGAAAAACAAGCGGTAGGACCTAGCGTTGATAATTGTATAGTAGACCTGGGAGTGTGTACTACCAGGTTGAAGGTATACGTCACTGCTCTTGGGGCGTACAACCTAATCATTGGAATGGATTGGTTAGAAGCTCATCAAGCTTTGGTATATTGTTTCGCAAAAAGGGTTCTTTGTGTCGATGATGAAGGAAGACCAGTTGAGATCCAGGGTGTATGGAGAAGGGTGTCATTACGCTTTATCTCAACTATGAAGGTTAAGCGATGCGTGAGGCAAGGGTGTCGACTATATGTAGTCGAAGCAATGAATGAAAGGAAGGGACCATCATTAGATCAATACTCGGTATTGTCAGAATTTAAGGATGTTTTTCCGAATGAGTTACCAGGGTTACCTCTTGAGAGGGAGCTCGATTTTACTATTGAGCTAAAACCTGGTGCAGAACCAATTTCCAAAACTCTGTATCGAATGACAGCGCCAGAACTTTGTGAGTTGCAAATGTAGTTGAAAGAGTTACTAGACTTAGGGCTAATAAGGCCCAGTGTCTCACCTTGGGGCGCACCAGTAATTTTTGTAAAGAAGAAGGATGGTTCCTTATGATTGTGTATAGATTATAGGGACTTGAACCGTGCTACAGTGAAAAATAGGTACCCAATGCTGAGGATAGATGACCTCTTCGATCAGATGAAAGGGGCAGCAGTATTCTCAAAGATTGATTTGTGATCAGGGTATCACCAGTTAAGGATTAAGGAAGGCGATATTCCTAAAACTGCCTTTCGAACTCGGTTTGGAAACTACGAGTTTGTCGTAGTACCTTTCGGATTGACCAATGCACCAACAGTATTCATGAGTCTCATGAACGACGTATTTAGAAAGTACTTAGACCATTTTGTACAAGTCTTTCTAGATGACATCCTCATCTATTCCAAAAACGAAAGAGAACATGAGGAACACTTACGAGTGGTGTTGTCCTGCCTTAGAGAGAACAAATTGTATGGGAAGTTGTCAAAGTGTTCCTTCTTTCAGAAAGAGATCCACTATTTAGTTCATATCATTTTCGGTGAAGGAATCTATGTGGACCTAGAAAAGGTAAAGGCCATTATGGAGTGGCTAGTGCCAAAAAATGCCCATGAGGTGAGAAGCTTCATGGGGCTAGCAGGTTATTATCGAAGATTTGTGGAAGGATTCTCTAAAATAGTGAAACCCATCACCACTTTGCAATGTAAGGGGGTCAGGTATGAATGGACAGAAGAATGTGATAGTGCATTCATTAAGCTTAAGAAGTTACTAACTAGTGCGCCAATTCTACGAGTGTCAGATATGGAAAAGGACTTCACAGTCTGCACGGATGCCTCGAAGCAAGGGTTAGGGGTTGTACTAATGCAGGATGGAGTGATAGCTTATGCGTCAAGGAATTTGATCATAAAATACCTTAACTTTGGGATGAAGTTTCCTAAAGGGTGGGTGTATGTAACAACTCTAGTTAAATAGTTGCATAGGGTTTATCAAGAATAGTTAATTATTTAATTAACTATCCTAATATATTTTAGTTAAACAATGATTACTTATTAATAATATTAATCATTTAATTGTTTATTAATTAATTGTTTATATCTATTGATTAATTAATTAACTTAACTTATTAAAGGTTGGGGTAATGAATAAAGAGCTTAATAAATTTTAAATTATTTTTATAAGACTTTACGTATGCGGTGGGGGAATGAAGCATGGGGTGGAAGGATAAGGTAATAAAGGAATTGGATAAGGTAATAAAGGAATGGCATAAGGTAATAAAGGGGAGGATAAGGTAATTAATGGGGGATAGGGAGTCGGTGAATGGGGGGAGATATGACTGGGCAGAGGCCTTCAAAAGATGATTATGAAAAATTGGGGAAGAAGTATTATTTTGGGGAGAGGACTGTATTTCTTGTTTTGGCATATTTTCTGGTGTTGGTAGTTTGGTTTTGTGGTTTTTGTGAACCATTGTAGGGGGCACCGGGTTGCTGGGGGTTTTGGGCACAGGGGCCAGGATTCCTTACGGTATCCTGGAGCTAGGGAGCCGGACGGGCTGCTCCTAGTTGACTGGGTGTTAGTCGGTTTGGGCAAGGTTTGGTCAAGCAGTAGGCTGGGCAAAGAAGCAAGGAGGACAAACAGATAAGCGGGAATTTAGCATCAGGCAGGGGTATTTTTATTTCTGAATTTGCTGAGTTATGTGATGATTATGTAATTTATTTCATGTTGTGGATAAATTTAATTTTCTGTTGAATATTATATGCTTATACGATGATTAATGAATTACTTATGCATTGAAAGAAATTGTATGTGTAATTGTATGAATTTTATTAGGCTTAATTAGTTTAGGTTCCTACAAGAAGTGGTGAAAATTTCGGGAGATGGACTACTGAATATTTTTTTAGGAATATAGAATTATTCTTTACTTAAGGCTTTTGTCATGTAAGTTAAAGAGTTATGTTTTCATTATAATAGTTTGGTATTATGGTTCATATTCTTCAGGCGATTGATTATGAATTGATTAAAATTAGCTTTAGTCTGTTTTTTCAATACATGATTAATTGATATCATCTATACATTAATTCTTTCAATCTTTAATAGTCCACAATACCAAATTGTATAGTTTCGGGTGATTGTATTATCTTGATGCAGATCTTGAAATGTATTGAATTTGTTCATATACTTTGAGTTTGCACGGATCTATTTGTTCAATAGAAATTTATTTCTTAATGTAAATGGTCACTTATATCTTCACCTAGGATCGATTGTACAAAAGTTGTCCTTTTTGTATTATGAATGAGATTTGAATTGTCAAGTGAAGTGGCTTTCTCCTGGCATTTTCAAAGTCTTAGAATTATACAATTGTTTGTTATAGATTTCTCTTAACAGGCAGGTTGCAAGATCAGTTTAATATAGGGAGGCACAACCACAGTTTCTCTTTTAATACTGGTCAGTTTTAGGTTAGTAGTTCTAATTCTTTCGTTATTTAATTTATATTTTCTTTGTGAAAGTAGATTCACTTTTAAACTTAAATACTTTGCTTATTTAATTCATAACATTATCATTTACTTTCACTCGTTTCTTCTCTTTTAGTTTCAAAGGTAAAATTAGATTTGTAGTTTATCTTCGATCTGTTTACATTCTGTAAGAGATTTGGATCTCTTGTATAATATTTGTTTCAAAGGTTTCTCATAAATATTTCAATATGTATATTTGTATACTTTGTATATAAAGAACGTAAATATATATATAGTAGATAATTAGTTAGTTATTTTATTTTATAGTTTATATTAGATCCCTTTATCGACCAACAGATTCGTAAAACCCATCAGGGTGAGTCATCCCAAATGTCTTAGGCTATTTAGACAACTTCGGACCAGGATTTCCCTCACAGTTGACGGTGTGTTCACATATGCTCGTCAATAAATGGCGCTAGAAGGAGGGTCGAGGTAAATTTAATGGTTAAAAGTTGTATCCCTCAGCCCATTATTATTCCATATTTTTAAATTCTTCTTCTATGTCATTAAAATGCACTAGAAGGTAGGCTAGATGACAAGCTAACTATTTGGAGTCAATTTCTCCATTTTCTTAATTTTTCATGGCTCCTTCCCAAATCATTGTGTTGGAACATGCTTTCAATTTCTCATTACCAATTATCCCCAACAAGATAGTTGATCTCTTGTCAAAACTCGCCTTTGATGGTGAAGGGAACACATCTGCACAAGACCATATTTATAGATTTTGTTCTAAGTGCTTAAAGCATAGGATCAATGATCTCAATCTTGCATGTAGATTGTTTTCCCTCACTTTTTGAGGATGGGTTAAAAATTGGTTTGAATCCTTTCGGGATAATTCGATTCATTCTTGGTTTGAGTTTGTAATTGATTTTTTATCAAATTTTAACAATTATGATTATGATGAATTAGGTGAAGAATTAATTTTCTGAAGGAAAGAAAATGATGAATCATTCAAGGATTTTTCAATTAGGCTCATACATGTTTGTACTAGATTCCCTCTAAAAGAAATGTCTCTTATTGATGAATGGTTTCAATATCTCGTTTCTCTTTCAGACAAGCAAGATTGATTAATTGTTAACCAATCTGAATTGAGCACTAATACTCAATCTCGGGATGGTTTAAAAGTTTATGATGATCTTGAAGTCATTAAAGCACCACATTTTTTGTCAACTTCCTTTATTTTGGAAGATCGAGAGAAGCATGACATTTTACAAGATGTAATTTTCGCTTCTGATATTTCTTTGTCAACAATGTCTTCTTCTGTTGAGGAAGGAACCTTGACTTTAAAAAGAGAGAGTTGTCACACTCTCACAGATTTTATAATTGTTTCTGAAGTAAAAGAGATCGAATGTAAAGTTGATAAACATGTGGACGGTAAAACTTACCCTGATTTAGTTGAACAAGTACATGATCAATCAATAGGAGACAACATCATTAGTCATATTATTAATCAACCATTTTTCTCTAGTGATTTTCTCTCACATTTTCCCTTACACAATGAACCGAATTTTCTCTTGGAAACTATCTCGTACTCTTTAAAAGATCATACAATAGGGGTTGATCAATTCACACAAGGAGAGGAAACAAACATACAAGTAAAAACCCTATATGCCAATCATTTCAAGAGACACATTTTGGATTCTCAATTATTCTACATATTATTCCTTGAACCCTGATATTTTTTATCCTTATGTTGTGAAATTGTCTGTTCCAGATTACCTTGGAGAGAATTCAGCATTATATAATTAGGAACAGATTAATAGAGATTACCAAATATAAGATAAAGAGAAGAATAATTATGCCCATGAATATATTAATTCTTATTCTCATCAATTATCTATAGGTAAAATAGGAAATGATTTGTAAGAGTCTCAAATTGCGTCCTCCAATCTCAATTTGTGTTTAAAGAAGGATCTAAATTTTTCCATAATCAATTGCTTGAGATTGAAAATTATAATCAACCAAACACCGATATCAGTGATGATTATTCAAAAATGTTGGTTGTTCCATTTAGTTCGTCTCAACTAGTTAATATCAAAGCATTCGAGCTCAATGAGAAGTTTCAAGAAAATGAGACACTTATTCTTCAGTTAAAAATCATGATAAGATCTTGTTATTTTGATCCTACCAATAACATCAAGATCCTTTTACAAGATTATTTCCATACCAATCCGGTAACTTATTTTCATCAAAAATATTTTTCATCTATGAATTCTTTCAAACAATCCTATGTTGGTAATTGCACGTATTATGATAGGATTGCAGATTCACTGGAATGTTCATATCTTGAAAATTTTCTAGGGAGTGGTAAGATTTTCTTCACCTTATTTAGAGATCAAGGAGGTAAATTTGACACACTCCTTTTATATCCTTCAGATGAAGAAAATATGGAACAAAAGGAGAACTGGCAGAAGGATGGGGCACTTCAGTCTAGGTTGATGGTTATGTTAGGTCCCCATAACTTTGACAAGCTTCCCAATATCAGTTACATGTTTCCATTCTTGTGTGACCCATATCATGACAAAATTGCATAATGGTTGGAGGATTAATACATCAAGAATGTTCAAGGGAATGGTAAGGTCATGCTTGCTTTGTTTCTTAATGATGATTATAAAAGTAAGTATGATGTATTTTTGTCATATTTCAATACACTTTCATTATTGTTACTGATGTTCGATTTTTTTTTTGTTGCAGGATTGGAGTTACTACAATGGTTGCACTGGAAATACGACTGCACTTAGTATTTTGATTTGTTAAGTAATCTAGAGTAGGTTAGGAGTAGAATTATTTTGGTTGTTTTTTATATTTTCTTTTGAATAATGCAATTACGAAGATTTGGGTATCTAAGGCACAAAGAAAGTTGTCATCTGACTACAATCAGGGGAGTTATCTTTAAATTACTACATCTTCCTTAAACAATTTTGCTTTGAAATACAATAGCATTGTTAAAACCTCAATGTTTTAAAAGAGAGAGTAAAGAAGTAAAAGGTTTTCACTTTCAAGCTAAAATTTGACATGAGAAGATATTTGGTTTGAATTGTCCCTACACCTAACTACACTTATTTTAAGTGGGGATTTTTCTATGTTCTGTCAAATTCTTTTATCAGTTGTGTTTCTTTTGGATAATAAGCCTGAATAAATTAACATCTCATGGATCATTATCCTGTGGAATGAAAATATTTTAAACAGCTCAGATCTTCCTTCTAATTCTTATTGAGATGTTGGTTTGAATGGAGTTTGGGTTTTGGCTTTATAAATTAATTGTATTATTTTATTTTTGTTGATTTGTTGATTTTGATTTCTTTCAATAAAATCTGATTTGGTTTGTTGAATTCTCTTTCTTTTCTATTTTTGAGTGAGTCTTTTCTTTATTGTTTGTCTATATTTATGGTTCAATAATTTTTTTGTTTGAAACTTATAACCATAAGGAAATATTATTCAAAATATCACACCACCTGCTAGTCTCCACATAACCTGAGATAGTTTAAATCTTGTCTTGAAATAAGATTTATCTCAACTCTATTAGACAATTTTTAATTTGATTGTTACCATTCTTCTTTCCCTTCAACATTCTTGTTAGGAATTGTCTCTGAAAGTTGGAGTAATCTATGGTTATCATGGCTATTATAATACTTTTTACGCCATCCTAGTCCTTAAGGGACATTTTGTTTTTGCTTCCCCATCTTCTATATAATCTCTTATTCAGAGATCAAAATCAAATTCCGTGATCAGATCACCTATGTGCTTAAAATAATAAATCATAAATTTTCTAATTGAGGATTGGAAGGTCTCATCATGAGTCGATCCATCATGACCATTGAAAATTTACAGAAGTGACATTACCATTTCTGGTCACCAAGCCAGGGTAGTGGCCTTCAGTCTTCCCAACCAAAGGACAAGCGGTCTCATCACGAACTGTATTTCTCACCTCTATGGATTTTTGTGGATGAAACTGCTACTAAATGGTCATCAACCCAAATAAATGAATTTCAGTTAGTCACCAAAATTCCAAAAGAATAAAACTAAATAATTCTAGGAATGATCCATCACGTGTGCTTAAACTATTAGATGGGATCAATGCTATCAGATAGGTTAAAAGGAAACCCTGTCGAGGCTATGAATGCATGCTGGAAGCAACGGCCCTGCCTGTGGTATTGAAGTCCTTTCTCAAAATTGTCATGAACCATTAGTGAAATAGTCGTTCATATTGTAATTCTTTACAAGATATTTCCCCTCAATTCATGAACTATGGTAACATCAATCTATATATGTATGCAGAGCTAATATAGATTAGAGAAGGGATTTTCTTAAGGAAATTTGAATATCTAACGGCTTGGTACCTCTTACTATAATTCCTCATGATGATATGTTTTGAATCAATGCAGAGGTATTTGCTTCGCCCAGTGAGTCACCATTTGTTGGATTCCCCAACTAACACCCTGATATTCTTCTTTGAAATACAAAGTTACCTTTATAATTGTTCGTTATTCAGTATGTTATCTGTAATTTTTAAGCCTGCGAAGTAAAGCAATGCATATATATTCTTAAGCAATACAGAAATTAATCAATGGCTCAT
Organism: Picea glauca; assembly: GCA_000966675.3. NCBI lineage: Eukaryota > Viridiplantae > Streptophyta > Pinopsida > Pinales > Pinaceae > Picea > Picea glauca. The sequence continues at coordinate 2,493 of JZKD02S1381765.1, read as the reverse complement.
ACACAGAGTACACAGAGATTTTATACCGGAAACCCTCAACCGGGAAAACCTTTCTTATNGTCTTGAAATAAGATTTATCTCAACTCTATTAGACAATTTTTAATTTGATTGTTACCATTCTTCTTTCCCTTCAACATTCTTGTTAGGAATTGTCTCTGAAAGTTGGAGTAATCTATGGTTATCATGGCTATTATAATACTTTTTACGCCATCCTAGTCCTTAAGGGACATTTTGTTTTTGCTTCCCCATCTTCTATATAATCTCTTATTCAGAGATCAAAATCAAATTCCGTGATCAGATCACCTATGTGCTTAAAATAATAAATCATAAATTTTCTAATTGAGGATTGGAAGGTCTCATCATGAGTCGATCCATCATGACCATTGAAAATTTACAGAAGTGACATTACCATTTCTGGTCACCAAGCCAGGGTAGTGGCCTTCAGTCTTCCCAACCAAAGGACAAGCGGTCTCATCACGAACTGTATTTCTCACCTCTATGGATTTTTGTGGATGAAACTGCTACTAAATGGTCATCAACCCAAATAAATGAATTTCAGTTAGTCACCAAAATTCCAAAAGAATAAAACTAAATAATTCTAGGAATGATCCATCACGTGTGCTTAAACTATTAGATGGGATCAATGCTATCAGATAGGTTAAAAGGAAACCCTGTCGAGGCTATGAATGCATGTTGGAAGCAACGGCCCTGCCTGTGGTATTGAAGTCCTTTCTCAAAATTGTCATGAACCATTAGTGAAACAGTCGTTCATATTGTAATTCTTTACAAGATATTTCCCCTCAATTCATGAACTATGGTAACATCAATCTATATATGTATGCAGAGCTAATATAGACTAGAGAAGGGATTTTCTTAAGGAAATTTGAATATCTAACGGCTTGGTACCTCTTACTATAATTCCTCATGATGATATGTTTTGAATCAATGCAGAGGTAATTGCTTCGCCCAGTGAGTCACCATTTGTTGGCTTCCCCAACTAACACCCTGATATTCTTCTTTGAAATACAAAGTTACCTTTATAATTGTTCGTTATTCAGTATGTTATCTGTAAGTTTTAAGCCTGCGAAGTAAAGCAATGCATATATATTCTTAAGCAATACAAAAATTAATCAATGGCTCATACACAGAGTACACAGAGATTTTATACCGGAAACCCTCAACCGGGAAAACCTTTCTTATTTTCATTATATCGAATTTCACCATTCGCCATACAATATATACAATGTTTTTAGGTATTCCGTAGATACAAAAACCCTAATCCCTTAATCTGGGATTAATTTACAAATCCGCTAAAAATAGCAAAAACCACCCAAAAAAAAAAATCGGGGCGTTGCGCGTAACCAGGGGGGGCATACCTGCCCCCCCCCTGGGACCCCCCTAGGAAAGCGCCCGGTGCACATGGCAGAGCTCTAGGTGAAGGGATCATCAGACGCAGTTGTCGTATCTGACGCACACACACATGCAAAGAATATAACACATACCCAACATTATCTTCATCGGATTGATAGACTCTTTGTGAATTTTCCTTGGTTTGTATAAACATTTGTCATTTTGCTTGCTTTCTGTTGTGTTATCATATTGTGCTTAATTTCGTGACTAATAAGCATGAAATTAAGGACTATTTTCATAAATTGTTTTGGTGTATTTTGCATTATGTCTTTTGCAATTATGGTGCTCCAATGGATTTCTTTTTTAATTAGGTTATTTTATTCCTAACTTCATCCTAAAAGGATACTGCAATATTACAATGACTTCCATTATTTTCTATAGTGGATCTAAATTAGATTCACAACTTATGTTAATATTGCAAGTTCCCTAACTATAATCTTGTTTGATAAGGGAAATTTTAACCTTATAGATCCTTTTATTATTATAAATACAAGTTTTAATGTGTCAAAACCCTTGTCATAAAAAGGAAGAAGCCAACTTTATTCCGCACCCTATGCTTAAACCTTAGTAAATCCAACTATTATAGACCATGTTTAAAGGGTAAATCCTAATTCTTGGTTTATGATAGCGTTATCTTAGGTTATGGGTTATGCATCGTGTTCACTCTATTCTCGATAATTCCATTTTATCCTTCTGTTCCAAACTGATTATAACCAAAACCCTTTGATCATTACTATGATTGTTCGCACCCATGATTTGGGGGCAGTGGTTCGTGGAAAATTATAAGGAAAACATGGGTTATCCCACTCTAAATCCCTATGTCCTTCATCATGTAATCGATCTTGGGTATCATGAAGGTTTTAGGTGGTTGACTGGTTCGTATTGTCCTCTTTTCTACGAGTTCTTAGCCACTATTGTTGTGATGAGGTATGTCGACTTGTTCTTATCTGGTTTTAATGATTTCATTGTGTTACGTCTCATATGTATTCTCTCCCACATAGGTAGTCAATTTTCCCTTCACTTTATATTATCCATTAAGGTAGCTACAAATCTCATGGCTCCTATAGTAAAGGTGAAAGTAGA
>JZKD02S1381743.1:0-11398 GCA_000966675.3 Picea glauca | reverse complement strand
TGAAGGCTCATAGGTGGGATGTGTTCCTCAAAATTTTTGAAGGCTACCACCTCTCGGTTGCTAAAGCATTTGCACATACTTTTGATGGTTTTAGGGCCAAGATTGGGGATATACAGTTGGAATTACTAGAGGATTTCATGAGCAAGGTGACATGACTCCCATCAGAGGACAAGAGGTGGCTTAAGAGCGCTAAAATAGAAGATGTCCCATGGATTTTATTCATGGATTTCCACAAAACCACTTGCTGTATAAAAGGTATTCCTATGGCTTTGCTAAAACTTAGATGGCATAGTCTTGTTTTAATTCTGAAGTAGTTTGTTACGTGTGAAGGCCGATATGGGTTGGTCTTTCTGTACCACATCTGTTTGCTTATGAATTTCATAGGGTTTGAGATTGATATGCCTTTTTACCTGTTGATGAGTCTTTAAAAAATGTCCAAGTGCTATAAGCGACAGGGTATCAATTTGAGTTTGTTTCACCATGGACTCATTAATATCTTGTTGGTTTATCACTTGTTGAAAATAGGTGACAATTGGGAGACCTTTCTAATCAGAAATGGCTTCACCCAGGCCAATGTTACAGTCAACCCTCTTTTAATTATAAACCCTAATTCAGACAGACCAATAACTAAAATCCAGGTCATTAAATGAATTGGGGGCTTAGAACTTATTGAACCTATTTCTATTGTGAGAGAAACCCCTATGGATAACGAATTTCCATGTAGGATTTCACCTGGAAAGTCCCTAGAAAAAGCAATTGCCAAATTAAAAGAAAATGATCGTCCCGTTCCTATGAACGATTCTAGTTTAAACATTAATGATAAATCTCTTGTGAAGAATTTCCGTAAGGTAAAGAGACCACAAAGCACAGATTTAAGTTTCAGGAATAAGTGTGTCAGTTGTTTGATTTCTAGAAAACTAAGAAATCAAAAGAGTAATCATCCGACCTCGATCGATCAGATCGAGATCGATGATCGATGTTCATATCATGAGATAGATGATTCTTGTCTTGAGAAGACCCAAAAAATCAGTGTTCCAGGAGAGAGGTTATTAACCATGTTGAACAGTTTGATTTTGTGACCAATCTAACCCTATGTCTTAAGGGTAAAGAAGGATTTTCGGGTATCGGTCACGACCTAGAACAATCCATGGGTAAGAATAAAGCGACCCTTGTTGACTGTGTTCTGCGTCGACCTGTCGTTACCCTGGTGCACTGTGATAGTTGCTTCGAATGGATAGAGCATTACCATACAAATGTTCCACTCTTACAGGCTTGAGTTAAACACTTAGCTGCTCAGAATGATCTTTTGAAACAAGAGAACCTCGACATGAAGGCTCACACAGAGAGGGAGAATAAACGTTTCAAGAGGGCCGAGAATATAATCATTAAGAACACAACCAGTTTCAAAGAAAATTATAAATTCTAAACTATTAGATCCCTCTTTGGCTAATTTTTAATGGTAAAACAATCTTGTTTTTATTTCATTCATTTCTGTTATGAAAAATGAATAAGTATATTTCATTTTTTATTTCATTTGCTAAAAATAAGACTAGGTACAAAATCTATGATTCTGTAGCCATTCTCTTTTGAATAATAATTAGCAATTATGTTTGTGAATATCAAATCTATTTTTTCTATTTGCAGGAAATGGAAGATTATACTACTGATTGCATCAAGCAAACACTCTGAATCATACATTCAATATTCAATAGTTTCTATATTTTTTTATGTTTATAAAACTTTGGATTATTTAGACAAAACCAACTCATCCATGAGTGGTTACTATTTTCTCTATTTTTGTAATATTATCCTATTTTTGTGGATTCAACTCTATCCTGTATGATAGAACTTTCAAATCCTGAACTAGTTTAAATATTGTTCACTCTTAGTAGAAAGAAGCCCCTTTTTTGGATGCATTATGGACATGTAAATTTCAAGACTATATGGACAAGTTGTTCACTCCTCGGCTTTAGACCAGCGTGGCGCTTTCCATTTAAGTTTTTCCTTTTATATTATCGAATGTTGATATGTTATACAAATTTAGTCTTATCGGCATATGATATTTCATTTTATTCAAGCACTTTAATTCTGTTTGTAATTTGTTGTTCATATATTATATCTGTGATCATTATTTCATTTAAATATCCTTGATTTATGCTTGATTTTAAATGATGTGTTACATGAATGCTTTATATTAAGTTTCTTTCCTATAAGTGTTCATCATTACAAGACCAACAAATTTGTATGCTCATTACTCTGCTCTTATATATTTTCTCCAAAAATACCTTTGATTTTATTCTGGGAATGTTAGCATAAGCCTGTTACAGGTTTTTATCATAGGCAAGATAGATGGGAGTTTGAATTGCGCAGGGACATAAAATTATTACCTACAGGTTAGTTTATTGGTATTTTATTTTAATCAGATTATCCACAAATGAAATAGGAGCAGTTGGAACTATGCTTTGCCTGTTTATCTGTTTTTATTTCAAATGTGTTTTATTAATATTTTTTGAGTTCTTTAGATTTTATATATTGAACGGAAAAATATAAAATGTATGTGCTTTTTTTTATCTACTTCATAAACATATTTTTCAAAACAATGATTTCGCAAGACATCCAACAAAACTTGCAAATTGTAAATACCATGTTCATAATCACATGCTCAAATTCATGTTTCTGTTTTAACACTTGTAAATATTTCATGCTCATAGTATTGTAGTTTCTCTTAGATTGGTTTCCTTTCTTTTGTGATTTTAGGATTTTAGTTGGTCAACGGATCCATTAAACACGTCAAGTCATTTCATTCCAAATGGATTGGGTTATTTAGACAACCCCATTCCATATTTGACCTTCGAGTTGACGGTGTGTCACTTATGTCCGCCAACAAATGGCGCTAGAAGGATGCTCTGAATCAAATTGATGGCATGTGGAGGTCGCAAGACTCCTCCCCCACACACTCATACTCCTTTCATAACGCACAGTCACTCAAACAATAACATTACACTTGAAACAAAAACTACCTCAAACGATAACCCTGAGATTCCCATTGAACTAGTGACACCAGTTCCTTAAGGAGAAGACATCTAAGAAATTGTTCGTCAGTCACTCATAAGAATGCATAGTACCTTAGCCCACATCAGACAACCTGGTAGGCCATTTAATAAACCCCTTTATTTCTCGGATATCTGAAAACAACTTCAATGCACTGGTCTGATTCAAAACCCTTTAGGTGGAAATACCACCAATCCTACTATAACACTCTTTCCTAGAGCAGGAGAACCTGGTATTCCACCATCTCCACCTGATTCTTATCCATCCTCTTTAGGAGGAGAGTCTTCAGATGAAGGTAACTCTTCGTCAGAACCATCTCAGCCTTCAACACCACCAAATCCCATGGAAAACCAAAACAATCCTGCCAAAACTTTGCTCGATCAAGATGTCGTGGCTATACCTGGACCCCAACACCCATTACCGAGACACCCAGAGAAATGGCTACCCAAATTTGACCCAGATTCAAAGCAATCCATTGAATATCACATCAAAAAAATTATGTTGGCCATTAGACTCTGAAGTGTTGAACACGAGGATGTAGTATGCAAATTATTTCCTTATACGTTTGAGGGAAATTCATCCACATGGTATTTTTCTTAGCAGCCCCAAACCATCGTCTCTTGGGACAAGTTTGAAAATTGTTTCTTGAAAAAACTCAGAGATGATAAATATTTGGAAGTCCTGGTTATGGAACTATCCATCTTAAAAATGAATCCTAAGGAAAAATTGAAAGACTTTAACCAAAGATTTTTGATGTTAAAGAACAAAATCCCTGCAGATTCAATGCCTGCAGAAAGTCTAATTGTTGCATATTCTGCTAAAGCCTTTCACAATAACATATCCATATGGGTCAAAAGGTCTAAAAATAACACATTGTTAGAATCCTTTGAGGAGGCAAGTCAAGTTGAGAAAGATATATTGAGCTTAAAAGACAATCTAAGTAGTGAAGCCGAAACAACCTCATCTTCTAAGAAGAAAGTAGAAATTCTCACTAGGCCACCTCAACTTAAGAATCAAGAAGAAAATTTAGATTTAGAAATCTTCCAGAAATATTTCCAAAAATTGTCCAATTAGTTATTTGACTTGAAGAGATCATCCAATGAGGCATCCAAAAGAAAAGGAAGTTTTAAATCTCCTTTCAAAAAACCTTTTCCCCCTAACTGGCCAAACCCATCCACATAAGGTTTAAATTTCGAAAGTTTACAGTATGATTTGCAAACCATATTAGAAGCACACAATAACTCTGCTTCTCTTCCTCCTAAAAGTTATGACGATATAGTTGGAGAGGAGGTACCAGAAGAAGAGGATTCATCTCCTCATATTTTTGGTTACTTGTTGGACAGTATTTTCCAAGCAAACTTTGAAACTGTCCACCACTACAACACAAGAAGAAAAACCCAAAGAAAATCCCCTTCTAAAGCAAGTAAAAATGTGTTTCCAAAACAATCAAGGCAAGCTAAAATTAAACAAATCTTGGCATCCCTAGTTTTAGAATACGATTTAATTGAAGATCTAAAAAAATTGAGGGCTGATATTTTTGTTTTTGAGCTGCTGAAATTTCCCCTTATTTTGCAGAAAATGCTTCAAAGTATGGATGAAAAAAGTAAAAAGAGCGATCCTAACAGGAAAAATCAGCAGAAATTGATTTAAATACATCCAAAAAGGTCCCAACTAAAATGACATCTAAACCTCCAGATAAAAGGGACTCAGCAAAAGAAAACTATAGCAAATTTAGATAAAACTGTTTTAGGGGAAGCAGTTAAAAATCAATAGAATTATGTTGTTAACGCTCAAACAAATGTCCCGCCTTTTTTGTTAACCTTTGAAATTTTTAATAGGAATGTACATAATTGCATGGTCGATTCTGGTGCATCATCAAATGTGATGCCTCTATCTGTTTGCCAAAAAATTAATGCAGAAGTTAAACCTTATGATCTCAAAATCATTCATCTAGATCGAACAAACATTAAAGTAATTGGCGAGATTAAGAATGTGTTGATTAGATTATCATCTAATCCAAAAGTTCATCAAATAATTGATATTATCGGTGTTGATATCCATGAATTTTATGGCTTGTTTTTAAGTAAGTATTGGTCAGAGAAGTTGCACGGTTACTTTTCCACAAATTGGTCTCATTTGTGGTTGCCTGAAAATGGACAGCCCAACAAAATCAGGATAAATAGAGAATGCTATCTTAAGCATACCGTAATGGATTTGAATGATACAAACGAACCTTTTGTTACATTTGCTAATTCATTTGAAGCATAGGTAATGAATACCTTCTTTGGTAATTTCATGACCAAAATATCTCCCATCGCTGATCCAGCACAACAATATGAAGTTGTAACCTATACTCAGACACCAGCTTTTCCAAGTATTCCAAGTACTTCTGATGACACACATATATGGTCCTTATACTTTGATGGATCCAAATCTAAAGAAGGAGTAGGCATTGGTTATGTACTCATTGATCCTATAGGTAATAACACTTTCATAGCTTGTCGGTTAGAGTTCAAATGTACTAATAACAGGACCAAGTACAAAGCACTTCTACAAGGGATTAGGAAAGATTTGGATATGGATGTGTGGAATTTGATAGTATTTGGTGATTTAGAAATCGTGGTTAAGAAGTTAAGAAACACCATAAATTTATTATCACCACATCTAAAAAGATATTAAACAAAGGTATGCAGTTTAATGCATAAACGTTTTAGCATTTAACATAAATTCCATTCCTAGATTGAGTAATTCAGAAGTTGATTTATTGGCCAATGTTGCTTCTAAACTATTTCCTGCTGAAGGTATTTACCCTAATGCCTTTTCAATTGAATTATTGTTCAGGCTGTCCATCCTAGATAATGTCACAAGATGGAGAGTATTCAATGATGACCAGTAGATCATCAACTTCTTGCATATGGAAGACACCTTCCAGGGTACAATCATTGATGAAGGTACTCACGATGAGAACCTCTAAAATTTCATGGTAATATATGATCCTCGATCTTCTGAATCGACATCAGAGTTGGTAAAATCTATCCCCAGATATTTCATAAGACTAGATAAATTTTATGACTTTCATGATAAATTTAGAGGGACAATAAATTGTAAAACTAACAGTTCTTCTTTGATTTATGAAACAGTTAATTTAGGAACAAAGGATAATCCTCAAAATATTAATCTGGGAAATGGATGTTCCAAGCAAGAAAGATCTTCTTTTATAAGTCTATTTAAAGAATATAAAGACATTTTTTCTTGGACGTATGATGACTTGAAAACATTCGACCCCAACATCATACAACATGTTATACCCATGAAACCCCAGACTCAGTCTTTTCAACATAAATTGAGGAAGATGCATCCTAAATTGGAACCCACTGCTAAAAGAGAACTGTTACTAACTGTAAAGATAATTTTCCTGGTTAGGCACATGCAATGGGTGTCTAATTTAGTCCCTGTAAGGAAGAAAAGTGGTGAAATTCAACTCTGTGTTGATTTTCAGAACTTAAATCGAGCGTCTAATAAAGACAACTACCCTATTCCTCCAATGGAACAAATCCTACAACAAGTGTCTAGTTCTAAAAGACTATCTCTGCTAAATGTTTTTTCAGGATACAACCAGGTCCTCATGTCCCCCTCAGATCAACTTAAAAACACCTTTTGCAATCCATGGGGCACTTATGCCTACAATAAAATGCCTTTTGGAATGATAAACGTCGACGCTACTTTCCAGAGAGAAATGGATATTGCTTTCCATGGCCTCATTAACCAGTTAGTCATGGTCTAACTTGATGATGCTACCATCTTCTCTAAAACAAGAAAGATCACTTGTCTCACCTGAGGGATGTCCTAGAACGAAGCCACAAGTTTGACATATCTCTTAACCCTAAGAAATCGGTCTTTGTAGTAGATCAAGGAAAACTTCTTGGGTTTATAGTGTCTAAGGAAGAAATGATCATTGACCCTGAAAGAACCCAAGATATTTCTAAACTCCCCCCTCCTTCTTCCAAAAAATCCATGAAGTCCTTTTTGGGAAAGATTAATTTCGTCAGAAGGTTTTTCCCAAGTTTCTCAGAAATCGTAAGACCATTATAAAATTTAATTAAAAAAGATGTTTTGTATCGTTAGGGACCACAAGAAATTTAGGCTTTCGACTCAATTAGAAAATCAATAATAGAAGCCCTTTCCTTGATGAGTCCTGATTTTTCTCAGGATTTCACTCTTTAAACCTTTGCTTCCGACCGATATTATGTTGTTGTACTTACATAGAAACATGATGAAAGCAATGAAATACCCATCACCTTTATGAGATCAAATTTTAAAGGAGTAGCACTTAATTATACAACAATATATCAATAGGCATATGTTGTTTTCAAAGCAGTGAAACACTTCCAGTCTTACCTTTTGAGATGGGTGAGAAATGGAAAATTGGATAACTTTGTTACAGGAATATGACCTTGAAATAACCCATGCATAGATTGTTAGAGGTCAAGGCCTATGCAAGATAGTGGCTAATTTGGTTGAAGAACAAGAAATTCAAATAAACACCTCAACTATGAAGCAACCTGATGAAAAACAGATCAGTTGTGCACAAGTTACTACCAATTCTTGGTATGAGAACATTAAATTTTATTTTACACATGGATATTCTCCCCACAATATCAATCCTAAAAACATAACAACACTTAGTCTTAAGTATGCATCTTTCCAGTTAATAAATGATGTATTATTTCGAAATAACTTGGATGGTGTTCTTATGCATTGTTTAGAGAAGGAAGACTCAAAACAAGTGCTATCTGAACTTCATGCAAGTGAATCCAGTGGTCACTTCGGTGGGGATACCACTTCCCACAAAGTGATAAGAGCTAGGTACTATTGGCCTACCTTGTTTAAATATGCCCATGCGTTATGTCATAAATGGATAATCTGCCAAAAGGCTGCAGGACGAGTGAAAAGGGAAACATTCACTTTGAAGCCTATTGTTGTAGATGCCCCCTTTCAACAATGGGGTATTGACATCATAGGACCAATTAATCCCTCTTCTTCACAGCAAAACAAGTATATCCTTACAACAACAGATTATTTTACTAGATGGTCCAAAGTTGTACCTTTAAAAGTGGTGAACACAAATTAGGTAGTATCCTTGCTGAACTCTCATATCATCACTTGATTTGACATTCCCGAATATATGGTTTTTGATAACGCCTCTTATTTTTCATCCCTTGATATGAATGATTTTTTTCTAGAAAAAGGGATTAAACTGAAGTATTATGCAAGCTACTACCCTCATGGAAATGGCTTAGTAGAATCAACAAACAAAAATTTAATCAAGATTATTAAAAGGACAGTTTCAAAAAATCACAAAAACTGGCACAATGCACTGTATAATGCAGTCTAGGCTGATAGGGTAACACCAAAATATTCTGTTGGTAATTCCCATTTCTTCCTTGTTTATGGAAGAGAATCAATTCTTCCCCCACATGTTTTACTCCCTTTTCTACAATTGTCACAGAAAGTTCAAGAAGAGGAGTGCCCTTTATTAAAACTAGAGGAGGTAACGACACAAGAAAAGCAGAAACTGGATCAACACTAGCAAATTGTAAAAATATGGTTTGATTCAAGTTCATCTTTAGAAATGAAATTTTGATGTTGGAGATCTAGTTCTTAAGTGGGATGAAACTCACGAGGGGAAGCAGGAACATAGAAAGTTCCAAAACTTGTGGCTGGGACCATTTGTAATTTCTGAAAAATTGGGCCCCAACTCTTTCTGTTTGCATAATTTGGAGGGAAAGCCAGACACTTTCCCAGTGAATGGCTAGGCTCTCAAGAAGTATTTCACATGATGATTTATCTTCCTCTCTTTTGTAAATATTTTTATTTTTATTTTCTTTTATGTTTTTTATTTTGGTTATTTTCATTTTGTTTGGTTTTGATGTGCTTTCTGAATAATTATGTCTAAGTCACCATCTCATTTGTGGAAGGGGAATTTGAATTTTCATTCGTTAGAATCAATTGATTAGTTTCCAAGCACCTGAGTAGTAAGTGATAAAAATAAGATTAACATAAGTGGTTTTCTTTTCAAATTGAAGTTTCTGGTTTCTCACTGAAATTACAAGTATATGTGATTGTCATTAATAAACTTCTAATGCTGTCCTTGTTTTGAGTAAACAACTCAACTATACCTTCCCATCCTGGAGATGATTTCCTAACTGAAATCTAACTGTCCAAGTCATGATGAGGGTCATCAAAACAGAAGAGTAATCAGTGAAAGATCAAATTTTTTCATTCCAATCTACAAGATTTTCAGTATCACCCTACCATCTTGAATATCATTAAGTTTTGCAAACTATAAACAAATTCTAGAGGGTTGAAAGCAAGGTAATTTGTGGGAAGTGTATGTGAACCCGTCGGGAAACTGAACAGGTCTACTGGCAGTGGGTAAATGTATGCATGATACCAAGGCAACTTCATCGGGGTACTAAACAGGCCCGCTGGCAGTGAAGCAATGCCAGGCTCAAGAAGATACTCAAGTCTTTTTTCAATTTGATTAAAGTGCAAATATGTCTCATATCATAAATGGATGACTCTTGGACAGGATATAGGTACTAGAGTGGGTCAAATGACATCCATGTCAAAGCTATGGATGCCTGCTAGCAGTAGTGGCCCTGTCAACAATATCGAATTCAACTACATAAACAATCGCTACACTCGTAATCTAAGTTGGATAATTGATGAATTTTGTTTTTTAGACAGAAATAAATCTGATGCTAAACTGCATTATTCTCTAAGTTATGATCAGTATGCTTGACCTATTGTTAACTATTTCTAAAAAATTCATTTTGTTTGATTCACCCTAACATGAATTTTATGGTGATGCAGAGATAACTTCTTCAACCAGTATGCCGCCACTGTTGGAAGACAACAATAATTTTTATTCTCAAATCAAAGTCCCCTCAAAAGATCATACCTTTCTGTAGCTATCGTCACCTTCTACTTGTAAATTTTTGTGTTTCTGAGTTTCGAGGCGATGATCAGGTTAAGTTTACCTTATTGATTTATTTTTGTTTTCATTTTCATTTGTTTTATTTTTAATTCATGACTGTAAGAATTAATTTAAACATAAAACTTGGCTTGGTTTCATAATATTTTACCTTAGAAATATCATTTTAAAAGTCACCCATACATGATTAAAATCCAAATCTTATGAAATGGTTGATTAATCCACTATCAAAAATTTTGGTTTATTATGGTTATTATGAATTCAATGGTTCTATAGTTCATTGTTGAAATGTTTTGATGCATAATAACCTTGGTTGACTATTGATATTTTTCTCATGAGCTAAATTGTCATATCGACATTCATGAAAATTAGTACAAGCATGCTATACTTGCATTTTCGTTTCACCTTGTTGGCCCGAAACATTAATGAGACTATTCATTATGCGCATAGGGTTTTGTACTATGTGGGTTTTGACACTCATCATGAGAGATGGATTGAAGTTTCATGAACCTTCTAGTTTTCATTCTCCCTAACTCTTTTGTCCAAATTATGATAAACCCCAGACTCTGTTATTTTCATGCCATTACTTTCCGCTCAGACTTGTCTTTGTTGCTCGTCCATTGGGAACCTAAACCTAGCCTTGGTTATTTCTTTTGTATCTTTATCACAATGGTCATGGAACCCATCATTCGTATCGAGCCAAACAAATGCCAATATTTTCTATCCCATGATGAAACTATTGACGACCTAAAGGTTCATGGGTGGGATGTGGTCCTCAAAAAGTTCTAAGGCTACAACCTCTCAGTTGCTAAAGCATTTGCACAAACTTTTGACGATTTTAGGGCCAATATTGGGGATATACAATTAGAATTAACATAGGATTTCATGAGCATGGTGACAGGACTCCCATCAAAAGGCGAGAGGTAGTTTAAGAACATGAAAATAGAATATGTCCCATGGAGTTTATTCATGGCTTCCCACAAAATCACTTGCCGTATAAAAGGTATTCCTATCGCTCTATTAAAACCTAGATGGCACAATATCCTTTTAATTCTGAAGCAGTTTGTTACGTGTGAAGACTGATATGGGAGGGTTTTTTTGTACCACATCCGTTTTGTTATGAATTTCATAGGATTTGAGTTGGATATGCATTTTTAATTGTTTATGAGTCTTTAAAAAATGTCCAAGCGCTATAAGAGACAGGGTATCAATTCGAGTTTGTTTAACCATGGACTCATTAAGATCTTGTTGGTTTATCACTTGTCGAAAATAGGTGACAATTGGGAGACCTTTGTGATAAGAACTGGCTTCACCCAGGCCGATGTTACAGTCAAAACTCTTTTAATTATA
>JZKD02S1381732.1:0-11398 GCA_000966675.3 Picea glauca | reverse complement strand
CTGAAGGTGTTCTTCCTGTGTGGAATACCCTATTTTTTGAACATGGCATCAGATCTTGTTTGAAGACCCGCTCCCATTGTAGATCGAGATCTTGAAGCTATGTTGTCGTATTTTGGGTTTATGTTATTTATGTACATTTTTGGGTTGACAAGACTATTCCATTGCATATCGAGTGATTCTTTTAGCTAGAAACAATTTTTTTCACTAAAAAGGGTTTTTGTTTTCCAAATATATGATCATTTTAGTCAGATCTGGAAGTATAAAGTTTGAATATGCCCCTTTTAATTTATTTTTTACAGAGTTAATATTTTGGTTTTCTGTTTTTATTTCCAGGTTGCTACTCTTTTCGGTATTTGTATGCTCTTTGTTATGCGCTTTGTGCAATATTGAAAAAACATAAATAGAGCAGAAATTGTTTTCTTGTCTGTGTATGCTCTTTGTCGTGTGCTCTACGCAATCTCAACAAATCAAGAACTAAACGAAAACTTGCATTTTCTAGGTAAGCTAATCGAGATCTAACTCCATTGTTGTTGAGATTCATTTTTTTTCAAAAACAATTGCTTGTGTTTGTATTAGAACACAAAAACAGAAGTTTTGGGGGTAAGAATGCACTTCGAGGAAAAGAAATAACAACCCATGTTGTCCCTTGACCAATTTTTGAGGAAACATTGGTCGTGTTAGACCATTTTTGGGACTTCGATAGGTTGGTCGAAGATGGAGCGCCCAGGCGAAGCTGAGATCGCGGGATCTCACTCATTTTGCGGGCTTGTGTTCCCAGCAAAGGGATTTTAGGGTTTATGTAATGGGTTAAGGGATTTCATCCCATGGGTTTACCCATGATTAAGCCTTTTTGTAATGTATAAATAAGTAGTAGCTAAGCGATGTAAGAAGTAGTTCAAGTTACTCATTGGTTGTGTGCATGAAGTTCTAGTTATTGGCTTAGTGCAAGAAGTATTGGCTTTGTACGAGAATGTGTTAAGACTTGTAGAGCTAAGTGCAAGTAGTTCTGAGTTTCTTTGTGCAACAGACTATGTAAAGTAAGGATTTGTGCTGATAAGGTGTTGGCTCTGTGCCTTGACCTGATTGTAGGAAGGTGGATCTGGTGCTTAGTGCGCGGATCACCTATCCATTGTGAAGCTAGGCTTTGTGGCTCTATGCACAAGAGCAGAAGAATGTAAGCAGATTGAAGACTAATAAAGAAGAAGAAGAATATTGGTGGACGTAGCCCCACACTGGGGTGAACCACATATATCCTGTGTTCTGATGTGCTTTGTGTGATGTTGTTAATATTGTTTGTGTATTTATCTATGTAGTGCATTGATCCTTATATATACTGGATAGACATATGGATGCTTAGTGCTTTATTTATGATGAATGTGCTATATCTGATATAAGGCTATGTGCTAAGTGGTTGAAAGCACTTGATCTTATTATTACTGTGTTGATCTGTATTTAGGGTTTCATCTGCAATGTGAATGAGGCTTATGAACTAATGCATTTTTTTTTAAGTGCTTTGTAAGTGTTGAAATCACATATCTGTGTCCCAGCTTGGTTGTCGACACCTGAGTCCTGCAACCCCCCTTGCCTCTACCTAAGGTGAGACTTCATTTTCTTCACAGGTGTTGTCGAAAGGGTCGGTAGTTAGGGTTTTTTTGGTGCGTTGTTGAAGGATTGAACCCTGGGTCTTCCCCTGTGCCAACAAATGGTTTTGTTGTCATTGGACTTGAAACTGTGATTGTTGGGAACTAAAGAAAAGAGAAATCTTTGTGCGTAGATATGTTGTTGTAGTGCGCAGTATTCTACTTAACTTGTGAAGTCATGTACTAAGAAAGAATGTCGATATGAAGAAAAGAGGTAAGATCTTAAAGCTTTGTGCTTTGGTAAAGGTAAGATAAGTTGAAAATTTTATTTCAAAAGTATGCATCTAGGTATGTTTGATAGATTTTGTCCTAGTATGAAAACTAGGGCACAATTAGAAGAAAGAGTTGATCTGAATAAATATCATAGAAATAGAGAAAGATATGTTATTCCTATGCATAGAATGAATTTTTGGACTAACAAGTGGATGTTGGAACCTAGAATTGTTTTTTGCAGATTGCAGGTCCAGCACTGTGATCCCAGTGCACAGTACATGAGAGGTTGTGGATCATTTAAAAGAAAGAGAGGAATGATATTGTGTTATAATTGCAGAAGACCGAGACATATTGCTAAGGAATTCCCTAGTACAGGTCCTATTTTCCTTTGTTGTAAAGCTATTGGTCATGAGGTTGAGGATTTCCCAAGGATGATTGTCAAAGTTGAAAACATGAACATGAGACAAGAAAACTATAAATAAGGTTAAGAGACAAAGGGTATCTTAGAGAATCATAAAAAGAAAGAATCAAAGACTATGTTGTTACAATTGAAAGAAGTAATGGATGATCACAGAGACATCAGTTTACCAGAGATAGTGAAAGAAAAACAATGCATAGTTACAAGAATACAAGACTTCAACATAGAATGTGTATTGGATGAGGAAACACAGGTAAACATTATGCCAGAAAGCACTTGGGAAATTTTGGGAAAGCCTGCTATGGTACCTTCATTGGGAAGGGTAGGCTTGTGTAAAGGAAATATCATAACCCTATGCAGAAGAGTTACTAATGTACCTATGATTGCTCATGAAACATTGACTGAAGAAGAATTTGAAGTCTTTAAATTTGTTGAGAATAATGCCCCTTTTCCACTTTTGTTAGGAAGGACTTGGATTGAGAAGGACCAAACTAGAATAAAAGTAGAGGAAGAAGCCACAGAACAGAAAAAGTAGGAACTAAGGGATCTCATAGCTAGAAGAATAGATCGACTGATAGAAGAACGACAATTTGAGTCGAAGCAGTAGAAGGAAAGAGAATTGGTTGTCAAAGTTGAAAGAACGCGGGAAGGATTAAATAACCTATCCATGCAGGAAATAAGTGTAGCCACCCCGGAAATAGTAAGAGAAGAGGTATTACCTTTAAACCCTTTGAAAGACCATTAACAGCGTGAAGTCACTATGATAAGAGAAAATAAGAATAAGAATGGAAAGAGGAATCTAGAAACTCAGATCACAGGAAAGAAGGCAAGAAATCTCAATAAGAGGGAAGCCATGTTTGAAAAACTACGGGAATTTCTAGTGAAGACTTCACAGAAGGCAGGCTTGCAGAACCTAAATCTTGCCAGAATAATAGAACCACGCAGAATGGGACTTCGCCACGGTGAAGCTATATGACCGTTGGACGCACCCTGACCATTAGACTGATGCTCCATAATAGCTAGAAACGCAGTTATTAATGGAAAGAACGTCATTGGACCTTTGGGACCACACCATAATGGATAGATTCGCATTGATGTACACCTTCATGCCCGTTGGAGGAATCTGTTACGATGTTTCTTATTTAACCCGTTGAACGCTACACCGGGACCACTTTTTTTCATGTGTGATTTCCCTAGCTAATAGAGAATCGAGTGTATATTGTGTTGTGATTTCTATACCTAGCCATCTGTTTGATTACCTCGCTTGTTCATTTTCATACCTGATTCCTTTAATTACAAGTGCGAATGTTGGGTGAAGCTAGTGCGTTAGAGAAGTCTATGGAGGAGATTCTCATGGACCTCATGGATGAAAGAGTTATGTCTATAGGACTACAGGTGTCGTCGAATGGGGGATTGCAAGCATCTCCCTCAATCGGACGTCGTTCTAGCCAGACTGCGACTGAGAAGCGAAGCAAGCACCGCAACGATCTAGCTAATGCAAAGCATATCTCGTCGGTCTTTCCAGATTACATACCACCTTTGGATGGCATGGTTAATCGCAACAGTATTCTGCGTGACTTCAAGTACACGCTGATTACCACATACATCTCGAAGGGGATACACGTAGTTGGACCCAAATTAGGACATATCCCAATGCTGAGGAACAACGAATTTAACCTCAGAGACAGGAATAACTACATGATGCTTTCACCGCAACGATATTTGATGAAAATGACTNATGATTGTCAAAGTTGAAAACATGAACATGAGACAAGAAAACTATAAATAAGGTTAAGAGACTAAGGGTATGTTAGAGAATCATAAAAAGAAAGAATCAAAGACTATGTTGTTACAATTGAAATAAGTAATGGATGATCACAGAGACATCAGTTTACCAGAGATAGTGAAAGAAAAACAACGCATAGTTACAAGAATACAAGACTTCAACATAGACTGTGTATTGGATGAGGAAACACAGGTAAACATTATGCCAGAAAGCACTTGGGAAATTTTGGGAAAGCCTGCTATGGTACCTTCATTGGGAAGGGTAGGCTTGTTTAAAGGAAATATCATAACCCTATGCAGAAGAATTACTAATGTACCTATGATTGCTCATGAAACATCGACTGAAGAAGAATTTGAAGTCTTTAAATTTGTTGAGAATAATGCCCCTTTTCCACTTTTGTTAGGAAGGACTTGGATTGAGAAGGAACAAACTAGAATAAAAGTAGAGGAAGAAGCCACAGAACAGAAAAAGTAGGAACTAAGGGATCTCATAGCTAGAAGAATAGATTAACTGATAGAAGAACGACAATTTGAGTCGAAGTAGTAGAAGGAAAGAGAATTGGTTGTCAAAGTTGAAAGAACGCGGGAAGGATTAAATAACCTATCCATGCAGGAAATAAGTGTAGCCACCCCAGAAATAGTAAGAGAAGAGGTATTACCTTTAAACCCTTTGAAAGACCATTAACAGCGTGAAGTCACTATGATAAGAGAAAATAAGAATAAGAATGGAAAGAGGAATCTAGAAACTCAGATCACAGGAAAGAAGGCAAGAAATCTCAATAAGAGGGAAGCCATGTTTGAAAAACTACGGGAATTTCTAGTGAAGACTTCACAGAAGGCAGGCTTGCAGAACCTAAATCTTGCCAGAATAATAGAACCACGCAGAATGGGACTTCGCCACGGTGAAGCTATATGACCGTTGGACGCACCCTGACCATTAGACTGATGCTCCATAATAGCTAGAAACGCAGTTATTAATGGAAAGAACGTCATTGGACCTTTGGGACCACACCATAATGGATAGATTCGCATTGATGTACACCTTCATGCCCGTTGGAGGAATCTGTTACGATGTTTCTTATTTAACCCGTTGAACGCTACACCGGGACCACTTTTTTTCATGTGTGATTTCCCTAGCTAATAGAGAATCGAGTGTATATTGTGTTGTGATTTCTATACCTAGCCATCTGTTTGATTACCTCGCTTGTTCATTTTCATACCTGATTCCTTTAATTACAAGTGCGAATGTTGGGTGAAGCTAGTGCGTTAGAGAAGTCTATGGAGGAGATTCTCATGGACCTCATGGATGAAAGAGTTATGTCTATAGGACTACAGGTGTCGTCGAATGGGGGATTGCAAGCATCTCCCTCAATCGGACGTCGTTCTAGCCAGACTGCGACTGAGAAGCGAAGCAAGCACCGCAACGATCTAGCTAATGCAAAGCATATCTCGTCGGTCTTTCCAGATTACATACCACCTTTGGATGGCATGGTTAATCGCAACAGTATTCTGCGTGACTTCAAGTACACGCTGATTACCACATACATCTCGAAGGGGATACACGTAGTTGGACCCAAATTAGGACATATCCCAATGCTGAGGAACAACGAATTTAACCTCAGAGACAGGAATAACTACATGATGCTTTCACCGCAACGATATTTGATGAAAATGACTAGGAAGAAGTCATGCATAGTCTCCTAGCCATTGATTAAGGAGCTCACATAGTCGACAATCCTAAATGTGATGAAGATCCCTCACTTCGGTCGACATCAGGAGGTTAACACTTTCGTTAAACTCCTCCTGTCGTGCTACCATGGAGGATATCTATGGATCAACAGTCGTGTCACTGTGGATCTGACGTTGATCCATCTCATTAAAAGACTGAGCATGTAGGGACCGGACCCTTAGCAGTTCTACCCATGGAAGAATTATGATTGGTCCCTGGCACAACGCATCAAGAAATATTATGGTGATGTAAAAAAGGGAAAGAAAGGCTACAAGGTAGACTCCATCCAGGATGGTGCAGTGCACCTAGATTGCCAGCTTATAGCTGCCAAGCTCATCAGAAAGAACTGTCCAACACTGGTCACTGGATTCATAGTAGACCTTGCAGGGAAGTGCGTAGAAGGAATGCAAATGAACTGGGTGAGTTACCTCATCAATGAGATTGAGAAGGACTACCACGAAGCGCAGGATCAAGGCTATGAATTCCACTTTAGCTGGTTACTGGTATTGATCACTTTTGTCGCTTGGCAGATGCAGGAAGGAGTGACATTTCTAGAAGTTGAGCCATCCGAGCCATTGACCGCAAGTTTCTCCACCTTGTTGTATACAAATCATATGTCGAAGCAGTGGCAGTCGATTGTTGTCTTACATGCATACTACTATTAGTTGAATCATGTTATTAATGCATTTCCCCACATGACATCGAATACATTGCATCAGTACAGACCATTCATGAAGTTCCGCGTAGATCGCCACTTCATCTATATCACCGTGCACAAGGATGAAAGAAAGGAGGAGATACAGTCATACTATAAGCTGACTAATGAAGACATGGAAGAGATCACCAAAGAATGACTAGCAGAGTTCCTCATACCGGTTGAAGATGTAGAAATCNGAAATAGTAAGAGAAGAGGTATTACCTTTAAACCCTTTGAAAGACCATTAACAGCGTGAAGTCACTATGATAAGAGAAAATAAGAATAAGAATGGAAAGAGGAATCTAGAAACTCAGATCACAGGAAAGAAGGCAAGAAATCTCAATAAGAGGGAAGCCATGTTTGAAAAACTACGGGAATTTCTAGTGAAGACTTCACAGAAGGCAGGCTTGCAGAACCTAAATCTTGCCAGAATAATAGAACCACGCAGAATGGGACTTCGCCACGGTGAAGCTATATGACCGTTGGACGCACCCTGACCATTAGACTGATGCTCCATAATAGCTAGAAACGCAGTTATTAATGGAAAGAACGTCATTGGACCTTTGGGACCACACCATAATGGATAGATTCGCATTGATGTACACCTTCATGCCCGTTGGAGGAATCTGTTACGATGTTTCTTATTTAACCCGTTGAACGCTACACCGGGACCACTTTTTTTCATGTGTGATTTCCCTAGCTAATAGAGAATCGAGTGTATATTGTGTTGTGATTTCTATACCTAGCCATCTGTTTGATTACCTCGCTTGTTCATTTTCATACCTGATTCCTTTAATTACAAGTGCGAATGTTGGGTGAAGCTAGTGCGTTAGAGAAGTCTATGGAGGAGATTCTCATGGACCTCATGGATGAAAGAGTTATGTCTATAGGACTACAGGTGTCGTCGAATGGGGGATTGCAAGCATCTCCCTCAATCGGACGTCGTTCTAGCCAGACTGCGACTGAGAAGCGAAGCAAGCACCGCAACGATCTAGCTAATGCAAAGCATATCTCGTCGGTCTTTCCAGATTACATACCACCTTTGGATGGCATGGTTAATCGCAACAGTATTCTGCGTGACTTCAAGTACACGCTGATTACCACATACATCTCGAAGGGGATACACGTAGTTGGACCCAAATTAGGACATATCCCAATGCTGAGGAACAACGAATTTAACCTCAGAGACAGGAATAACTACATGATGCTTTCACCGCAACGATATTTGATGAAAATGACTGGGAAGAAGTCACACATAGTCTCCTAGCCATTGATTAAGGAGCTCACATAGTCGACAATCCTAAATGTGATGAAGATCCCTCACTTCGGTCGACATCAGGAGGTTAACGCTTGCATTAAACTCCTCTTGTTGTGCTACCACGGAGGATATCTATGGCTCAATAGTCGTGTCACTGTGGATCCGACGTTGATCCATCTCATTAAAAGACTGAGCATGTAGGGACCGGACCCTTAGCAGTTCTACCCATGGAAGAATTATGATTGGTCCCTGGCACAACGCATCAAGGAATATTATGGTGATGTAGAAAAGGGAAAGCAAGGCTACAAGGTAGACTCCATCCAGGATGGTGCAGTCCACCTAGATTGCCAGCTTATAGCTGCCAAGCTCGTCAGAAAGAACTGTCCAACACTGGTCACTGGATTCATAGTAGACCTTGCAGGGAAGTGCGTAGAAGGAATGCAAATGAACTGGGTGAGTTACCTCATCAACGAGCTCGAGAAGGACTACCACGAAGCGCAGGATCAGGGCTATGAATTCCACTTTAGCTGGTTACTGGTATTGATCACCTTTGTCGCTTGGCAGATGCAGGAAGGAGTGACATTTCTAGAAGTTGAGCCATCCGATCCATTGACCGCAAGTTTCTCCACCTTGTTGTATACAAATCATATGTCGAAGCAGTGGCAGTCGATTATTGTCTTCCATGCATACTACTAGTAGTTGAATCATGTTATTGATGCATTTCCCCACATGACATCGAATACATTGCATCAGTACAGACCATTCGTGAAGTTCCGCGTAGATCGCCACTTCATCTATATCACCGTGCACAGGGATGAAAGAAAGGAGGAGATACAGTCATACTATAAGCTGACTAATGAAGACATGGAAGAGATCACCAAAGAATGACTAGCAGAGTTCCTCATACCGGTTGAAGATGTAGAAATCTCTGACCTAGACATCATAGTAAGCCCCTTGGTCACTCGGGTTGAGCATGCCGGGAAGAGCAACGTGAAGAAGAAGAAAAAAAGGAAGAATTCCAAGAAACTGATGAGGAGGACAGTGCCTCAGAGGAAAGTAAGCTTGATTCACCCGAAGGAGGAGGAGGAGACATGGT
This sequence comes from Picea glauca, assembly GCA_000966675.3. Classification (NCBI taxonomy): domain Eukaryota; kingdom Viridiplantae; phylum Streptophyta; class Pinopsida; order Pinales; family Pinaceae; genus Picea; species Picea glauca. The sequence continues at coordinate 2,562 of JZKD02S1381732.1, read as the reverse complement.
GAACCAAGAAGAAGGAGGGGAAGAAGGAGAAAAACAAAGCAAAGGTGAAGTTACACCACCGAAGGATCCCCTCACCACGACAGAAACACCACAAAAGAGGAAGGTTTCCCTGGAGAAACCTTCAGCAAGAAAGAAGACCCGTGCCAATAAACCCCAATCGAAGAATGTGCTCACAGTGGACGATGTCGATGTCATAATTGTAGTCATGGAGGATGCTTCAGAGGATATCTTGTAGAGACATGGATCAAAGAAGGAGACAATGTATGACAAAATCAAGAAGGAGATAAAGGAGATACAACAAGCCATCTATTCGAGATGAGCAGTACCTACTGCGCCTTATTCGTCTAATATTATAGAATTGGGGGATGAACCTACCCAATTACGAAGGCTAGCAGATGCAATAGAGGCTTGACTTCATCAAGCTCAACAAGAGAAGGAGTAGGCTACATAAGCCTTGAAGTAAGAAAAGGAGGAGGTCTTAGAGCAAATTCGAGCTGCGCAAATGGAGAAAGATGAAATTTGGGCAATGTACGAGGAGGACAAAGCAACGATGCAAAATGAAAAAGACCAGCTTCTCGCAGATCAGACTGTTGTCAAAGAGGCAGTGACTAAAGCACTTCTCTCTGTGTCGGGCTTGGCACAGGAGGAACAAGAGTCAGTCGAGATTCAAGTAGGGAAGCTCGTTGAGGCCATTCAACAACTTCAAGCAAGAGTAACAGAGTTAGAGCTCCAAGTAGTGCTGAGCAACCCGCAATAAGTGTGCAATCAAAGGGAAGAAATTTCCAAGAGCGCAGTCGGAAGGATAAGGACACTCACCTTATAATGTAATAATTTGATCAATCGTTGTGTGCAAACCTACGAATGCCTCGCAGAAGATCTCAAGCTCAGGAAATTGGAAGCACAACTACAAGAGGTGAAGCAGTAGGCATCCACGGTGCAGGCACAGATGAAGTCACTCACTACAGTTAAGAAAATGAAGATATCAAAGGAGCAGCGTCCAGTTCAGCAGCATATTACTACCATCAAGAGAAGAGACATGGAAGTGACACAGAGACTACAGCTGGTGCGGGATGAAGCCTGCACAATTTTTGAAGAGATTGAAGGAGAAGGCTCGTAGCTAGACCAAGTAGTTGCGATCGTCGAACAACGCCTGGAAGGGCCTGTTACCAAGCAAGTGATTTAGGAGTTCGTTGAGCAAGAGGCTTTAGTGAAGCAGCAAGTCGAGGCAGCTCGAGCTTCCTTCGAAACAACATTCCCCAGATCTAAGTGACTCGGGATGAGTCACAGGTGATCTAAAAATAGGGGGCTGACTTGTTTTGCTATGCAAGCACCCTCTACTCCATTAAATTAAACTTTTTAGGACCTTGCTTAATGTCTTAGTTATGCAAGAGGTTTTATGTGTCAAGTTCATGCTTCTTTTAAGTGTTTATGTGTGAGGTATTTGTAAAGTTAAATATGTGTTTTAAATAAATACACAAAAACATATCTTGCAACAAATATAACCAACAAACTCACAACAGTAACAAGATGATAAAGGATTTCACCCCCAACTGGGCTACATCTCCTTGAGCCTCCATCAATGGACTAGGCTCTCTGGGATTAGTTTGTCAAAGATTACTTTACAAGATTTTGCTCAACTCCAATGGATTTAATGACTATACCATTGGGTTCATAATACAAAAAACCCCAAAAATGACTATTAGATCTCTGAAAATGGACCATGGCTCATCCGGGCATGACCTCTTCTACATGTGGCCTTGAGCTTCCCTGAGCTTCCTTGTGGAAAAAAAACCTGTAAAATTCCTCAAATGGATTTGAAACCTATCCCAATGTGTTCAAAGAATAACAATTAGTCAAAAATGACTATTCAGTCATAGAAAACAGACTTGGGCTCATCTGAGCATGGCCTCCATCAATGGGGGCCCTAAGCTCCCTAGAGCTCCCTGAAACTTCAATGGTGAAAAACCTACAAAATAAGTCTTCAAATGCCTTTGAAAACTATTCCAATGGATTCAAAATGTCCAAAAACCCCTAGCTGGGCTTTTTCAGTACCTCATTTGGCCAAAAAATGAAGAAGTTAGGCCTCCTGCCATTTTCCTCGTTCAAGCTTGATGTCTCTGGTTCGCCAAAACGCACCTGTGTGTGAGTAACCTGGCTTCTGGGCATTTCTCGTCCCTAAACCTAGCACCCACGCACATGCCCACAAAACACACCAAAATGTAGAACGGTTATCAAAATTAGATCCCCCAAAGTCGAAGGTGTTGGGCACATGGGGGCCATATGGCCACGTCCCAACGCATAAAAGGGGCATCGTTAGCAACTTCGTTTTGGGCGTGACAAGTGGCAGTGCGTGGGTTGGAGGACCATTTTAAAAATACGTGCACCAAAATTGTGGGTAGGTCGTATGGACTCCCATGCAAAGTGGCAAGGTCATATGGTAGGGGTTATGCGATCGGAGGTTGGGGCTAAGCCCCAGCCCAGACCCCACGCCAAATTGTAATATATTACAATTTAAATATAAATGAAAACATGATACAGTAAGAACCATATGGTAGGCGCGTC
>JZKD02S1381721.1:0-11398 GCA_000966675.3 Picea glauca | reverse complement strand
TATTCACAAGGATGTTTTACCTTGTGAGAAACCTATTTAAACTTATGATTTTGTAATAATCGATCATCCTCAGTTGTGGGAGAACAAGGATATGTAACTCTGATTCAAACTGGAGCAGAATTGGTGTTTTGTCATAGCTTTTGCTTTTCAATATATCAACACTTTGTTCCTGGTTTTGTATATCATTTTGTTTATGGTTTAGTATTACTTTGCTATCTAAATCAAATGCAATTGATATAATTTCTTTACTGTATACATATCTTGTTGCTTCCAAATAAATGAAAGACATAACAATTATTAGTTCATTTTAATGAATGATAGCTTTGTCTTCTTCATGAAGTGAATTGTTACACATAAGTTTTCTGCATAATAGGTTTCCCTTATTGCAGAGATTTATCATCAGAAAACTGTTATGATTTCTTTTATGTCTTGTTTGTCCTGTATAACACTTCAAGGAGCAGCATAGCTGATCATTTTCGAGAATCTTAAGGACTAAATGGTGTGAATTTCTTCCTCCAACCAGCTTAAGAAGTCATCATACACAGGGAAGACTTGGAGCGTTTCCAGGTCAACTAGTCTAGTGTTTACTGTTTTCATTAAATAGTTTAAATTAGATATAATTGTAATTAGATTTATATTAGATTGTTTTATTTCACTAAATTATATTAGATTGTTTAATTTCAGTAGTTAATTTCCCTTTCATAAAATACATACAAATCAAAAAAAACATTCCTTGCTGTCTTAGGGCAGTGAATAATTGAGTTTTGCAGGTTTTAATCAAATCTGTAGGTTGTTTATAATGTATATTTGTGAATAAGTGATTTTGCAGCTGATAATTAGATAGTTGATTTGAGTTATTACATGAGTAATTAGTAGTTTACATATAATAGTTAGAGTAAGTGTACTTAGTTTTAGTTTATTAGTTTAGTTTGTTTTATTAGTTTCTAGTTTCCTTTCTTTTAGTTAGTTTCTTGTATTTAGTTATAGTTTGATTTGTTTATTAGTTTAGTTAGATTTTTTATCTCAGATCAATTCTCTCTTCGGTTTTCATTGGAGACCTTAGAGCGGCCAACGGAGCCGTTAAACTCGTCAGGGTGGTCCATTCCAAACGGCTTGGGTTATTTAGACAACCCCGGACCGGTTCCACTCTCCCAGTTGACGAACGGTCATTTTCACCCGTCAACAGGTAGTTTCAACTTTATATAAAGTTTAATATTAATTTATCATTCTTAATCATTTTTTAAGTAAATCACAAGTTTACAATAAGATCTACTTTTCTACATCCATGGGATTTCATAATTGTTTATCAATATAGTATATACATCTTTTAAATTTTCATTGACATGATTTTCACAACTAGTTAACTCATATAAGAACATAATTCATATTTTTTAAATATCAAACTATCAATCATATACAATAAGTCATTCAAAATCCCCCATTTAAACATGAGTTATTTGGACAAAAGTGGGTCTTCAACAATTCTTCCTCTTCTTATCATCATGGACCCATCAACATCTAAGTACTTATTCAACCTTAATATAAACCAATCAAGTAATACCATTTTATGGCATACTTGGCATTGTACACCCATTTAGAATAAGCACTAAGTTTAATATTTACATATCCTCCATATTTATACTCTTCTCATCAATGTTATTTTCTTAATGTATTCAATCAACTAAATTTTCCGATCAATTATTCATTTACTAATCAATTATATAGATTAATAGACATTGCTATGCCATCAATGGCTTCAAAAGTTTACAAAGACTTTTAAACCATCCTAATAGGATTTATCATAGAGTGGACTTTATTGTTGAAGGTATGTTATATCTTTTTCATGTAAATCTTGCATTCATGCACAAGATAATAGTTATAGCATCAAGATTGGGCACTCATCTATGAGCATTAACTATTCTTTCCTTTTTTCCTTAGACTATATATGGCTTTCCATGCAACCATAATTTTGTTAACAACATATACAAATACTAAGTCTTTTGACTTTTACATTTAAGTTTAAATAAATAAATAAATCCTACATTGATTCTTCAAAATGCATCACATATGAGCCTAGTTGTCAAAAAAAAAGATCTTTCTGGTAGGAATTCACCTTCCCATTTTCATGAACCTCCATAATGAGCTTGAATTCAGGAAGAGAGATGGTCTCTTTGGAGATCGAGTTTTCCAAAGAATTGTTTTCATTGTAAACATGGGAAATATATAAGCTCTGGAAGCTACCAACACAAGATTTCAAGAACTATCCGATCATACATAATGAAAGATCAATCAATTGCACACCCTCATTCATCCAATCAATAGTTAATTTGGAGTCCCAAAATACTTGTAATTCTTGAACATTCCATTTCAAAGAACATTTTAGTGGTTTGAGGAGAGCCTGAAACTCTCCTTTGTTATTTGTGCCTTTACCGAGATTAGTCATCCCAGTGATATAATGGAGGTTAGAAAAATGAAGCAAAAAACCAAGGCCACATGTCCCACTCTTTCCCTGGAAAGCACCATAAAACATACCCCATGCCATGGAATTTTCAATCGTCACCTATTTTACTCCATTTTTTATCCCTTTCGGCACAGATTTGAAGTAAGATAACATAACCAACTCTTGTTGAATTTTTTTTAAAGAGTAAGGTGCCTTGCCTTGAAATATACCTGAATTCTATGCTAGCAACATGCCCAGAGCCACCAGAATATGAAATGGGTGCAAATGTTTCATGGAAGGATTCAGGAAAAACTCATGAAAACAATCATAGAGAGATTCTTTCCACTAGAGAAGAGACATACCTAAACTCTACTCAATTTCCTACCAAACTTGAATCATGAAGGGGCACCTTAAGAACAAATGAGTGTTTGTTTAATCCAAGTTTTTTCATAAGTTGAAAAACCCAGGTCCCTGGTTCCCACTTATTTGTAACCAGTCCCAAGTGAGGACCTTTCCTTGAAGGACGAGCCAGAAAAGAAAAATACTCTTTGGCGAGAATTTTTTTTTCCACATCTTTGAAAACAACCACTTTAACTCCTGATTCTCTTCACACATCATAGCTTGATATCCCAATTGGGGTATGTAGGAACCCCCTAATTTTCTATATTGCCACGTGTTGATGGGGTTGAGTTTCCAAACAATAGTAAAGGGTACTCCTCAATACAAGGTCCCAATTAGACTATGCACTATTTGGTTTAGGAGACCCATCCGGATTTTGCCCCGACTGCCATTACTGGTTATGAGGGTGAAGATGGATGGTTATGAAATGTAAATATGTAGATGAAGACTATGTATGAAAAGAAATCTAATCTTCTTCTACTCTATTCTATCCTATCTAGGAGCGAGATGTAATAACCGAATGAGACGTAATGAAACCAAACTCTATTAAAAAACTTCACTCAGATAGTTGTTATGAAAGTGGAAAGTTAGAAACACATGCATGAAAAATATATAGTTAGAAAATTCTAAACTATATTTTCCACATACATCACAACTCATATGCTCAAGACATATGGAAGATAAGGAGGAGTAACAAAACTATGAAAGGGATATAAATTGCGTTAGATTAGTCTATAAGCAAACATATCCTTACAACACATGTGAACATCATACATTCCGCCTGAAATAGTTCATAGTAGAAACAACAACACATGCAAGTTCTTATGTCTTTCATAAAACTAGACTTGAGGGCTTCTCAATATTCATCAACCAAGTATTTTCTCCAAAAAATAGTTCTACAGTGTATACAAAGCTTGAAGACCCCTTCAAAGTGGGTCTCTTCCTATATTTATACAATTTTATTTAAATCCCTTATGACTTCTTGTATTCCCCCTAAATAAATTGTTACAAAACCATTCATCTTCCCTCTACTTGATGACATGTGTATAGAGTAAAGAAAAAATTGGAAGTAGATTCAAAAAAGAAAAAAATAGAGTATAGGTAATAGCAATTTCAAACTTGTTATTTTGTCTTATTCACAAACTCTTGTCTCAAAGTTATACTATCCAAATTTCCAACCGATTGTATAGAGATACAATCCTACGATATGCCAACTCTTCTAGGGAAGTTGTATGCATGGCTATGCTATTGTCAAGGGTATGCATATCCTTTGATAACATATCCATGAATGCCTAGACCATAGTATGGACTTTGGTGGGTTGAATGAGGTGTTGTTATATTAAGTTTGTTGTTACTTTGATGGTTGACTCGATGACTTCTCGTCTACAACTTGTGTTGTCCTATATCTTATCAACCAATTCCTCCATTGTGAGGTTATTTCCAAGCTCCTCTAACTGGGAGAGTTGGCATATCTTGATCAATTCGTGTGATGCCTTATGCAAGCGTGAACAGATCGCCATTGAAATAGTTGTTTCTTTGTCTGCCCTTTGTCCAACTTGCTAGAAACGTTGGGATGAATAAAGATCCATCTTTATTTCCCTTTCCGATGAATGATAGAGATCGACCAACGCATCCATGTTTTTTGCAATCCATGTGTAAGTATTTTTCATGCTTTCCCAGATAGTGTTGATCTACATCAATTTACTTTACACTCTTTTGTGTTGATCTATGATGGTGGAGGCCATATCATAGAACATGTGTAGGTGGGTGTACATGTCTAATATAGCTTCCTTTAGCTCTATTCTAACCTTCTATGTACTTGACATGATGCTTTGAGGGCTTCCCTAATCGATATTTACCTGATGAAGCTTCTCTTCTAGCTCCATAATCCTTTCTTATTTCTCCAGATTTTGTAGGTGTAGTTTGCAAACATGATCTTCTGTGGCATTCATGAAATAAGAGCTAGCGGATGCTATGGAAACTGAGTCTTGGGTGAAATTTCTTATTATGGGATTTTGTGTGATAACTGAGATTGGATTTTCCCCGGTCATTGGTACTTTTTTCACCCGTTCTTGCACAATTATGCCAGATACTTTGTTGTATGTGAATTTCTTTAGGTTGGGTACTTAATTGGGCCTGAATGGAGTAAAAAATCCCAAACCTAACCCGTTGAATGATATATGCCCACTATCACCTGCTATTGATATCTCTGGGATATCAATGTCCATCGCTTGAGCATCGTCATTTCTTGTTTCAACATCCTTCTTTTGTCGTTCTTCTCCAAGTGCTTTGTTGGGCACTTCTTTAGATGTCTTTTCTACTGCCTACATAACTATTGCTACATCTTTTGTCACCTTCTCGACTTCTACCTTTTGTTCAAATTCCTTCTGTGCAACTGCCTTTGCTCTTGTTTCTACAACGGTTGTTGCTGCATCGACTTTGGCTTTATCCTATTCTGCAATCTCTCTTCTTTTCAACAATGTCATTCTTTTTCTTATGAAACCATTTCCTTTTTTCTACTCTTCTTATATGTTATTTCTTCTTCTTCCTTAGTAGATCCCAACTGTATAGATGTGGTTGTAGTGGATTATTTTTCCACTGCCTCTTCTACTTTCTTCTTTATGAACTCTTCTCTTTCTCTTTCTTCATCTACAATCCTCCCTATGGGATTTCCTCATCTCTTGAAGATAAATTCATCATAAGTCATTGCATTACATTGCATTTCTTCTTCTTCCTAAACCTTTGATGTGTACTTCTAAGGCACACCCATCTTGTTGAAATGCTCTTTGATGACCTTCTTCGGGTTGTGCCTCCTGAACATCTCTTCTCTGAAGTGGTATGACAATAGCACATCCACTTCTTATTGAGTTTATTTTTTGCTTGCAAATAAGTAGGCACTGATGTATAGTGGGAGTGGTGGCCATATAGGTTTCTTGTCTCTATAAAGAATTATTTTGACTCCATTAATTACTTTTTGATAAGACACTTCTTGGAGTACTAGTTTTTCTGGTACAAACTGAGGAAGAATGTAACATCCCTCGACCGAACCCAAATGAAAGTGTAATCTAAGTATATTTAAGATAGTGAGTTGTTTAGACATCATTTTTGTAATACACCTTTCATGGCATGGTGTGAGCATATACTGCGCAGTAAAGTGATGTAGTGTGCACATTTTTGGATACCGTGCGCAGTAACTAAAGTGCGCGCAACCTTGAGGACAACGGATACCGCGCGCAGTAACTAAAGTGCGTGCAATAATAAGGTCAATGAACATTTATGTATATGATATGCATTATAGGCTGGTGAGCCAGTATTATAAGCCAGAATGCTTATGTTTTAGAATTAGGCCAGAGCACCTAGATGTTAAAGGCCAACACACCTATTTTGTATATGTCTCATGATTAATAAAATACATCATTGCACACAGACTGACCATGATAAAAGAGAAGGGGGACTAGATTCCACCAGATAGGGAAAGGGAGGGCCAAAAGCTAAGGAAAGGGCTAAGCGAGAGAGCTTAAGCCAAAAAGAAATATTAAATTAATATTTCTTAGAACATAAAGTATGGATAATTATTTTATCCTAAGTCCTAAAGAAGGGGACAAGTGTATCAGAGAAGCTTCCAACATGACAAGTGTCAAGTTGGAGACATGCATACTTCTTGCTGAGACTTAGTGCCTTTGTGGGGGATCTTACCATTTTTGCTAGGACCAGAGAACCATTACTGGGGGGAAATACATTCCGTCAGTCGGGGAACTATCCTCACACCTTCTTATCACTGTACATGAACTTGTTTTCGTGGCCATTTTCCTCTTGGTGTACTGTCATCTTGGGAACGAGATTGAAGAAGCGAGTTGTCAGGCCCGTGAGCAATTCTCTAAGTGAGAGAATTGTTGGGATCGATTTTATGAAGGTGCTAAACTACAACTACAGTGCTCTGAGACTTCTGGTCTGGCCTACTGTTGAAGCCTTGGAATGGAAGTGGAGCAACCGAAGGACTGTTGAGAAAAGAAGGGGCACACTTCCTTGGGTGGGACAGGCATGTGGGGAATGAGAGGCTGTAGGTTGTCGATTGAGTGAGCACCCGAGATGGAGTCTTTCTTGTTGATCGTGAACCCTGATCCTGGTTAGGAACTCCTTACCTGGGTGGATTCTATTCCTAGCTCGACGGTGACTCACTGTTGAGAGTGATGAACAGTGTAGTCTAAGGCTGGGAGGTTCGTGGATGGTTTGCACACAGTTGGTGACATTCTTACCAAGATAAGTATCGGTTCTGTGATGAACTTACATGCTGCATTGTCATTTATGTGTTAATTTATGGGTTTTATGGCATGTGTGAGCATATCTATTTGTATGTTTAAGGGTATACCCCTATGTATGCTACATGTCTGTGATTACTGTTAATACAACCTGAAAATCATATATTTACAGAATGAAATTGTTTTTTTATGTTTTATATGTGAATCTTTCACTAGAACGTTTTATGTATATGTTTTATTGCATGAAATTCAGTATGTATGTATGCCTGTGTGTGTATATACATATTTAAAAAGAAAAATTATGTGACATACCTCAGTTGGATACCGGGTTGTTACCATATGTTATCATAACTAAGTTAAGCATTTGAGTAGTGACGTTCCCCGACCTATTGGTGGCCGGGGAGGTATGTTACAAAGAAGATGAGGGGCCTTCATAGCACTATTTACTCTTATCTAAGTGCCATGATCCATCAGGTACCAATCCCCGATCCTCTTGATGATGGCTATTTCTTTCTCAATCATACATGGGGCTGGTGTGCAAAAAATGAACTCGTATAGGGCTAGGAAGTTCTGGAAGATCCTCGAGTATTATGTTCTATACTTATGTTCCCAGAGCACTTTGTAGTATATATGAATGACTGCATCTATTGGCTGTCATGCCCAACCCATATTTGGGTATTAATGAGCTATGCACATGATTACTATGAGGTACGATGACATATGGAAGCTTGGGAAGGTCCCAAGTTGGGCTTCTATGACTGTTGTGATGACTCCCATTAGGTTTGTTGATATGATTTCATCCCATTTGAACGATAATCCTTTGTCACTGCAGTAGTACATCAATGACATATATGATAGGGGAAATTTGGAGGCATATTAGTCCACATACAGTTTGCCCAACATGGCCACCATGTATTGATAAGGTTTTCTAAGCGCAATTGTGGGATATTCATCAGTGGGTCTAAGTTTGAACTGTTTATCTGGTTTGTACCAGATTCGACATAGATCCTTGGTTGTGTTCATGAATTCACCAAGAAGTTTTCTATCGAACTTCTTGGTTCCCTTCTCCATATGCTAGTATTTGTCTAGGTATTTGGGTTGAAATGATGCAATGGGTTCTCCCGTGGCATTGCAAATATACCTATTCCCCAAATCTACATGATTTAGTTTCCAGGCGATGGCATCAACATAGGGGAACACAATAGAGCGAGATACTACTTTATATGAATTCCAAACTTTCTGATGTTCTTGAAAATATTGAGTTCGTCCTGGTCCTCTACATTAGTGGCAAAGTTTTTCTTTTTAAACATCTGATAGATGTTGCCCCATCTATGTGCACATTCTCCCTTTTCTAGGAGTCCAGAAGTGTCATTGTATATTGCTCCAACCATGTCTATCTCGTCTTTGATCCGACGACCACTTCAGTAAGATTTTATCGCTGGTGCTTTGTTGGTCGACGACCACTTCAGTAAGATTTTATCGCTGGTGCTTTGTTGGTTTTCTTATTTTTTGAGGACATGTCTGAACTTGCAAAGAAAAGATGATATTGGTGCACAAAGAAACAGGACACACACACAAACACATATATTCAAAAACAATTTTCCTAAGTTCTGATGTGAATAACCGAGGATTCACTTGGGATGATGTTGGGTGGAAGATCATCAACTAAAGATAAGAGTATGATAGTAGGAATTGCTTGAGTCCTATTGAAAGGCCAGAGCAAAGATCACGTTGAAACGATTTTGGTCTTGAAAGCAAAGCAGTTCTTACGAACTCCTGAGATGGAGATGACTATCAGAGGAGATGATGTTAACTATACCGATGGGTTAATACATAAATCTAAGAAGTTGGTGTGAATTTTTTTGATGGGACCAGAGAGGTTCATGCAAATATCTCCAATGTACATTAGATAGGTTAACATAAAGTGTATCGAAGACCATTTTACACACAAGAGGAGTTAATGTAAGAGGTTCTAGTGTGCACTAGGATAATTCATGCGAAAGGTTTCGAGTGTACTCGGGAAGTTTGTATGAAAGTCTTCGAAAATAGTGAAAGTTGTGTCAAGTATGTAGGTTCTCAAGTATAGAAACCAACCATATTTGCGTTAACTCCTCTACTGAGATCTGGAGGAGTTCAGATTAAATTATCCTTGGAGACCGAAAGAGTTGACGTTAAAATATTTGCACGGACTAGAGACTTTGGTGCGAAACATGGCAGTTATAGCCAGGAGACTTTGTAGTAATATCCCTGGTTTACACGGTATTTTATCGAATTTGGTTAAGTCTTGGACTGTGAGCTTTAGCTCGAGTTATGGGATCGAAAGTTGAGGTTGTGAAAGATTGTAGCCGAGGTCATGGATAGACTAACTTCGTGGCTGAGGCACAGTACCGGATAACAGCCAAGGAATGAAACATAGTTAGCTCGGCTCCATGACATAGTGTTGGATAAATTCGTAGGTCGGTTGTGTGGACGTCGTTTGTGACCTAACGACATTCCTGGACTGTATACGACAACGACAAGGCATGGATGTTGGGAAGGTAGGGGTCGAGGCGTAAAGGTAGTTCGAAAGGGCCAAATATGCTAAGAGGGAAAAGGGAAGAAGGGTTGAAGAATACAGAGTTCCTCGCAAGGTTTAATTCACCTTTTTTAACGCATGAAAACTCTAACCCTAACATTCAACCTAACCTTAAAATCACAAATTTTCCAACTGGGTTAGGGCTTACCTAGACATGTGCCGCTTAGATGATTATGCATGGAGGTGGCGACAAACACGTTGCGTAAAGCTTCTCCAATCAGGCGTATGGAAAACCCTTAATCTCTCTCAAGCTCCTTGACAAAATGGTGTTAATATAGAAAGGGCGAGCACCGTTTTATAGGTTTTGTGATTAGTACTTGTGATCTCAGGGAACATTCCCATCGAAGGCTTTAGTATGAAGTCCTTTGGTACACACTGGAGGACTTTGTATCAAAGTCCCCAATGTAAAACAAAGACTTGTCATTATTTGTATCGGTGGTTAAGAAAGGAACTCATTTGATTTGACCGGAGGAGATTATACGAACACCTCCAGTCAAATCGAAGGAGTTTTCATGAAGTCGTGCGATGGTGCTTCAAAGAAAATGCAAGGAGATCCCCAATGTTTACCATGGTTGTTGGAGGGAACTCCTTCGGTGTACACCAAAGGAGTTTTGGTCACCAAAGGAGTTTTGGTAACTCCTATGATGTACACTAGATGAGTTTTTAAAACTTTCACTAATCATCAAAAACTCATTTTTAAAGAAACTCAAGTGGCTCAAAAATTTTCAAAGTGCAAATTCAAAATTGCAACCTCGACTAAACCCAAAAAGAGATGTTTTACTTAGGGTGAGAGATAACTTGTTTTAAAAAATCAAGTCAAGAAGATTTCAAAGGAAAACAAAAAGGTGGCTCAATTTTCTTGGAGGGAGGGGGGATTTACAAGAAATTTACAAGAAAATGGAGGGTTGTTGGTGCTTGGCACAATAAATGGTGGCACACTAGGTGAAGCCATGAATCTCTGTGAGATAGTATCCAAAACTAAAATTTTGAAGAAAGGGAGCGTTGTAATGCATGACCTAAGAGAGAAAGAATAGGTCCCATAGCTTTTTTAGATTGAATGTTTTGACAAGACAAAGTTCGTAGGATACAAAGTAGAGGTTAGGGACATGCTCGAAATAGATTTCCTATTAACACATACTTTTTCACATGGAAATGGCTTCGAGGGGAACAAGGACTACAACAAGGAATTGAGATGTTAGGAATGCATAAAACACAAGTTGTTATGCATTTCTATGGTGTTGCTCTGCTACCAACAAGCATCCATCACCCCAGCGAAGTCACCCTAGTGTCTTAAGACTTGCTCCACTACCAATGAGCATCCATATCCCTGACGAAGATACTCACATGTCCCATGTGATCTGGAATGCCTTTCCCCAATCCTTTACGTTTTTAAAATTTAATTCCCTTATGATCAAAGAGAGGTGGATGGGGGGAATTCCAATCTTCCTTTAAAAACACAAGGGATGACACCTGTGATGTTGAGATTTTCCAACTTGATTATAGATGAGAAAAATCCCGAATTGAAATTCTCTGAAATACTACAAATATCTTTCCCAAACCATTTCTTATTAGTCCATACAAACATACAAATATGTTCTCAGAAAAGGTCCTTTGTTTCTCTATTGGTTACACTTTAAATGTACAATGCTCATGTGTTGATGAACTATGTTCCACTACTTGATATGAATTGGAGTGATGCATATCAACACCATACAATTAGGAACA
>JZKD02S1381720.1:172429-182675 GCA_000966675.3 Picea glauca | reverse complement strand
CTCTACCTTACCTTTCCATGTATTAACTTTACTTTCCTTGCCTTTCCATGCCATGCCTCCATATGCCTTGCCTTGCCATTCCTTTCCTTTCATTTTCATGCCTTTCCTTGCCTTTCCTTTCCTTTCCATGCCTTGCCATGACATGCCTCGCCTTTCCTTTATGTGCCTTACCTTTCCATGCCTTGCCATCCCTTTCCTTACCTTACCTTCCCTTGCCTTCCCTTTCCTTACCTTGCCTTTCCTTGCCTTCCTTTGCCTTTCCTTTTCATCCCGTCATTTGCCTTCCCTTCCCTTTTCATTTCTTCCCATGCCATGCCTTGCCTTGTCTTTCCTTTCCATGCCTCAACTTGCCTTGTCTTTCCTTTCCTTTACTTTCCCTCCCATACCTTGACTTCCCATGCCTTCACATGTCATTCCTTTCCTTTCCTTTCCTTGCCTCCACTTGCTCTCAATTTCTTACAATTTCCATGCCATGCCTTGCCTTGTCATGCCTTCACTTTCCTTTCATTTCCTTGCCATGCATTTCCTTGCTTTCCTTCCCATGTCTTGCCTTGTCTTTCCATGCCTTCCCATGGATTTCCTTGCCATTCATTCCCATGAATTTACTTTCCATGCCTTCCCATGCCTTGCCTTTCCTTTCCTTTCCATGCCTGACCTTTCCTTGCCATGCCTTGTCTTTCCTTTCGGTGCCTTGCCATGCCTTTCCTTTCCTTTACTTACCTTTCCATGCCATGCCATACCTTTCCTTGTATTTCCTTCTCATTCCTTTCCTTTCCTTGTCATTCCTTTCCATTCCTTTTGTTATCGGGCTAATTGTTAAGTGCGGACATAAATCAATCCCTCTAGCTTCACTACGAAACTGGAACAAAACAAGACAATACACTACTCTTTCCTTAGATTCGATTATAAAATGAGAAATGGATCTAGAACATACCTTTTAAATATCAAAGATACAACTTCACCAATGCAATGCAAAAATCGTGCAATGTAATTCAAGACCAAAGAAGCCAAAAAACATGCAATTTCACTACTTCAAATGCAAGGATGCCCCCAATCTAATGAAAAGAAAGAAATATGATTTTTTGTTTTAAAGATAGATAAAAGAAATAGAAACTCGCTATAAGATAAATCAACCCAAACGAATTTTATCTTTTAACACGAATTATTCTATAAAAGAAGAATAAGTTATTTAACCAAACAATTCTAAAGAAAAAACAATGCTTTGTAACAGAAAGACACTCAAAGGAAGAGATCAAATATTTCAAAAGAAAACCAGTTAAAAAAAAGAAAAGATGGCTAAAAACAGATTCAAAGATGTCAAGCAGACTGTAGTCAGACCCAACAAATCACCCCAAACACTTATCACATATATGGGCAGGGAAAACCATCAAAAACCAATTTTTTTTCACAATCGTCGCAGGTTGTCAGACTAACAGAGCGCGACGATCCTTGATCTCCACAGGATAGAGAAAAAATACAATGTGGAGACGTTGCACTATGTCAAAAGGTAGGGTGTATTGATCCTATATCATCGCACAGTCCCTCAAAGCAGGGTGCGATGATCAAAGTAAAAATGAAAAAATATATAGTAAGAAGGTTTTTCCAGTGAGGTTTAATAGTCAAATCTAGTTAAGTTGGATCTTTCAGTGACTCAGAAAACAGAATCCAAGCAATCAAAGCAAGAAAGCAAGGAAAACTATGAAAAACATTCGTCCCCAGTGAAGTCGCCAATTTTTTTATCGGGCTAATTGTTACGTGTGGACACAAATCAATCCCCTTAGCTTCACTACGAAACTAGAACAAAACAAGACAATACACTACTCTTTCGTTAGATTCGATTATCAAATGAGAAATGGATCTAGAACATACCTTTTAAATATAGAAGATCCAACTTCGCCAATGCAATCCAAGCTTCGTCACGAGGCTTATGGAGAAATATCTGCAAAGGAACACAAGCCAACGAGGACAAGAATAACATAGTATACTTGATATAAAACTATGTACGTGATCAAGGAATCATACAATATGAACAAATGGCATTCATATAGGAAATAAAATTATATCTGTATTAAATAATGGAAAGAGAGATTACAAACAAAGCCTTGATGTCGTAAGGTCCCTTCCAATAGTTCCTTGCTTCCCATAGACTTCTAATCCACAGATTTTGTGACTATAGATCTAATGGCTACTCACAATATATCTTGACAAAGAAAAGCTCAAAACCACTCTAACCAAGCTAACAATCTCAAGCCAAATTTCCCATATAACTTTCTCCATGAGAGATCCTCTCCTTTTATAAGCTGAAGAGGATAAGGTGAGGAGGTTGGGATGATCCCACTAAATCGTGAAAGAAAATAAGATCCAAATCATTCAGAGGCCACCTCACCATAGAAGATTCTCTTTCTAGAAGCATCAAGAAGATGCTCATTTTTCCCACATAGGAAAATCATCGCACCCAAGCCATAGGGTAGCCTATGGAAACATCACAATATAGCTTTGTAGCAGAGTGCGGAAATCAGGTATCGCCGCACCCTACGTATAGTGCAGCCTACGATGATCTTCCTGAATGGGGCTTTTAGAAAGGAAAATACAACTTCTCTTAGGCAAAGTTCTTCTCCCTTCTTTCTTTAGGAATTCAAGCCACTGACCCCTCTAAAGGAAATAGATAGGTTTACATCATTAACAGTCATAGGGGTGACAAAAATAATGTGTAACACCTTTCCTTGTCATGCCTTCTCTTAGAACTCTATAAATTTTGTCTAGCTGATATACAAATGACAGAGGTAACTATTTCAACCAACTTTAGAGCTGGGTACTAGCCTGCTCAGCTCAGAGAGGTATCTCTTGTGTCACTTGATATTTCTTTGGAAATTGGTGGCTATATTTAGTTTGTTTTGGGGGTTTTTATAAAGTTGTTGGCAAGGAAGGGGAGGGACACTTAGGGCTATGGATTCGAAATTCTGAAAGTGAATGAAAACAATGACTAGCTGGTATAACTCTTTAGAGGATAAAGGATAAATGAGGCAATGAATCTGAGTTATAAATTGTATTTATGCAGAGTGTAAGAAGAAGGATAAAACAAGTAACTACATGAGAGCATTACTACAATGATTTCTGAATTAGTTAGGAATAAAATCACATAGTTTAAATTGCTTAAGCCGAGAGAATCACAAGATGAATTCTGATCTTTTAAATATCCAATTTAAACAGAAGAAAGTGAGAATGGAATTTAAGAACACAATAAATACATACTATGAGAGAAGACAAAACTCATATCACCACCATTAGAATCTTTTCATAGAGACTTCAAAAGCTTCTGCATATGTATTGAATTCAGCTCCAAAAAATTACAATTGAGTTCAAAACAACTAAAAATGTGCCCTTGCACTTCTGCCAACATTAATTCATTCGAAACTTCTATCATTTATACAATTCAATCTTCTATCAACTAGAAACTGATTACAATATATGAACTAAAACGTTTCAGCTTCTAAAACTGACTATAATAATTACATTCGACTGTTTTGGTATGGGAATTGATTACAATGATCGATCAAACAAAAAATGCTTCATTCATCCACAATCGATTCCTCCGACTCTTCGGATTTTGTCTTTGCCATTTTTCATGTTTGGTCTTCTGTCAAATCTGCCATCCTAGTGACACTTGGAGGCTATTTGTTGGTTCCTGGAAAATTGCATTTTGTCTTTCTTAGCCACATCATCTCTTTCCATTGTAAGTCATAAGGGATCTCGTAATCCATCGTTTCCTTTATCAGGATCTCCAGTTCAATGCAAGTGGCATAAGTCAGGGTTGGTAGCCTGATATTTACTGTCTTGAATTGATTTCAGATCTCAAAATATGTGGTCAAATATTCCACCGGATTTGTTCCTTTCAAGTTTTCCTCCAGGTCTTCAAACTTGGAGTGATCCATTCTGCATTGGGTGAGGTGAGAGTTGTATTCCTCTTGATCATGTAATTTCCCTTTTCCATACCAAAATGGCGGGAGGCCTTCGATGAACAACTCTTCAAATAGATCCTTGAATTCCTGTATACTCTGCTCCATCTATATGGATTTGATTTGAACTGACTTGAGAAAGTTATGCTTGGCAATGATCCTCCTAGCCCAAATGATTAGTGTAGTCCTTTCCTTGACCCTAATGGTTTGAAGTTCAACAGTGGGAATGGAATTTAGCATATTTATAGGATTCTGGGCCCACTCTGAGGGTTTTTTCGCCAGTTTCTCATTCACAACAATGCACCTGCTTCTGGTTGTGATGGCCATGCTATCTTTGTCATTTATGAAATTTAGGTATACCCTAAACTTAGCAGCTTCAATAGAAATAGAGTCCCGGATTATGTGTTTGGCTCCCTGCAAAAGTCCTTCACCTTTCAACCTTGTCTTCAACTTGTTTACTCTTTCCTACAAAGCTTGATTTTATTTCTGGAATTGGGCCATCTTCTCATCCTTTATTTTCATTTCTTGTTGTAGCTTTTCTATAACTCCCTTAAGGATTTTGATTTCTCCTACCTTCAATCTAACTTGTGACATAGCCTAGACAAGTCCTTTAGTGTTTGACCCAACTTCTGTATTACAAGGTACATCTGCAACCATGTTTCATACTTCTACCTATCCTTGTGACCAATCCTCCTTTTCTTTCTCCAGCTGCAATACTTTGGCCTTCTAATTCAATGCTTCCTATTGAAATGTCTCTTTCTCTTGTTCTAGAGAAGCCAGCTTTGTTGTTTGTGGATTCTCTGTTGTAACGACCCTTGATTATTAATTATAATTAATTTAATAATATAATCCTAAGAGATTAGATAAACTGTATTTATGTATTAAAATAACATTTCTAATTGATTATTATTAAATAGTTGTTCATGACGGTTAATGATTGATTTAATTATTAATTAATTCATTAATTAATAAAGTATTAAATTAATGGTGAATAATAAAATATACTACTAATTTAAGTTATGTTCCCGATAATGGAAACATATAAATGAATGGATAAGATATTTAATCATGGGATAAGGTATTTAATAATAGGATAAGGTATTTAATAATGGGATAAGGTATTTAATAATGGATAAGATATTAGGTGGGGGAGTTAATGAAGGGAAGGCGGTGAAGGAGGAATAAGGGGGGGAAAGGAGTTTGGAGAGGGGATCATTCGACGGGGAGTGGAGAAGGATTTTGGGAGAGCTCTGAGTATTGGACAGAGGGAGGAATTTTGTGAGTGGCATTGACAAAGTGGAATTTACAGTGCACCGGGGGGGTTGCTGGAGGTTTTGGGCTCGGAGGGCTAGGATATCCGTTGATATCCTAGGGCTAGGAGCTAACTAGTCGGCAGGGAGGTCGGTTTTGGGTGGTGTCCTAAAGAAGCAGGAAGGAGCAAGCTGCAGATAACAGCATCAGGTTCAGCAAGCTGCGGATAACAGCATCAGAGTTAAGGTATTTAGTCCTGATTTATCCATTGTTTAATTAGATTTATTATCAATTGATAAATTTTATAGCCATAAGTGTTAAGTAAACTTGGAATTATTCTTCTTTATACAACTTGTAGAAATTACTGTGAATTTGGTAGAATTTTTAAATGTTAATTGAAATCTGGTCTTTACATTTGGTATCAGAGCCCTGGTTCAAATCTGGAACCGAGGGCCTAAATAAGGGGTAGTTTTACTTGTACATTCTTTGAGAAAAAACTCCAGCCACGCTTAACCTGCACACAAAACATAGAAACTTTAATAAAAAATAAAAATAAATTAAATAAATGCAAAAAAACAAATTACTAAAGTGAAACATACAACTAGGGTCATTGCTAAATACCGAAAAATGTTTTGGGGTTTATGTCTATTCATGCTACTGTAGACTAGCTATGGTGCAGAACTTTCCATTTTCACTAGTTTTTATGCCTCTCGTGTTATTCTTCTCCATATGCATTTGTCCAAGCTGAAATGGACTTAATTTGATAGAAGAAAAGGTCTATTCATCTGATTGTGTTCAGCGTAGTTTATTATAAGTATTGTTCAATAGGGTTGATTGGGTTTTATAGTTATTAAATTGTACTCTAGAATGTGAGAGATTCCAGCAATTTTGTACTTTTCATGGGATGTCGGACTTGATTCAATTCAATTACTGGGATAATTATGAGTTACTAAGGTGTAAGTTGACTAAGCAAATTTTTAGGGCTGGATTATGGTCTACCTGGGTGGATTGAGTTGGTCTAAACTCTATCGCCTATAACTTGAAGTATTCTTGAATGCAAATATGTTTTTTTTGTTCACTGTAAAGTTGCCCTAAGAGCAGAAGATTGGATGGCCCTGAAAATACTCGATTGGAATCTATCTCAATAGAGCATTTTCAAGTCGGTTGGATATGAACAATCCTAGTACTTGGATTTATTAGGGGTTCTATGAATTCCAGATAGAGGAAAACTTCTCCATTTGAAACCACAAAGGAGTGGAATCCATTACCAGATTATTAGCAAAAGCCTAAACAATAATCACGAACGAATCAAAAAAAAAATACAGAATCCCAGGCAGATCTCAGAGGTGACAAACAAATTTATGCTAGACAAACCCTTAAATACCTAAATAATCAAATTTTTGGTGGATTACAAAGGCAACAGACATCATTACTCTACAAAGAAGCAACATATAGATCTGTGAGAAGCAATAACTGTCAAAGAAAAAACCCAAGAAAAATGGCAAACATACCCTAATAAACGCGCTCAGTAGTGGCTAAAATATCGTAACCCTAATAAAAATATGCTATGCTAAAATATTAGAGGGAATGAACCTTAACACACCTGCCAAAATTTAACCATAAGCAATGAAAATTCTTTCAAAGCAAACATCGTTGGTATTCTTGCAAATAATCTCAAGATGCCATACCTGTAAAGCTCTCTGAAAATATCGCTCAATATCGCAATGAAAGGAGAATGCAAGTGAAAATGTGGATACCTTGGCTGAAGTGAGCAGAGCAAATAGCACAAGCGCAGCACAACAAGAGTATACAGAGCTCCCAATGACTCAACAACGAACCAAAAACCAAACTGCCCTATCGGATGGCCATTGACGGAGGCAAACACCGTTGGGTATTCCAGTCGGATGGTCATTGGCGGGGAAAACATCAGTGGATATTCTAGTCAGCATATCCGCCGTGTAGCTCTTCACATTCCAAGATAACTGAGGTGTGTGACCTTGTGGATTTACAAGCTTTTCAACCTAATTTCTAAATACAACCCCTTGCACAGTCATTTCTTCTGCTAATTTGGTAGGCGATTGTGGAAGAGAGGGAAGGACCTACCAAACTTATCGCACAGTCGGCGCATCCTTCCAAGTCTCTGGCTTTGTAAACGTGCATGGAGATTAGCTGTCTTCCATATTAACAAGTGGGCAGCTCTGGGTAGTGAAAGATTTCCCTCTTGATGATAACAACGCCTCACTCAGACTGAGAGTCAGACTGCCATATGACACGCAACCACACAGCCAAGCAGACCATTGACATTATTATATTTATATATATATGATGTGGGTCATTCATGGCCTAAATATTCTTTCTTCGTCATGCAAATACAGATGCAGATCCTGTTCTTATGAATACTGATTCCTATCTATCCTGATTTTCATTCTCAATGCTGGGAAATTATTCTTCTTCTTCATCAGCTGCCTCAGCAGAGACCTGTGACTCTCTTTGTAGCAACAATCGCACACATTTCTGTAGAGTGCAGTTCACTGACCAGACCTTGCCGTCTTCACTTCAACGCCTGTAGCTCGAATGGTATGAACAGATGCTTGGCTCCTCTCTTAGTCTTCATGTAGGTTGCAACAAAACCAATGCCAGATTTGATGAAATACCTTTCTTGAAACCTTTTTCATGTTATCATTCTTATCAGTCTGGAAAATTTAGATAAATCTGACGATCTGTATGGAGAGCTGTTAAAATGAATTGCATTAATTCTAGCTCAGAAATCGTTGACACCCAACCTAACTTAGAGAGTGTGGCCATTATTTTCAAAAATTCACCACAATAAATGAATATAGGTAGCTGGTCTCAATGTTGAACCATCACTGAACGAAGGGCACGTGGGCCGCATGCAAGCCCCACGTTGCCGACTTGGGAGTCTTGGGGCAAGTGGGCGGCATGCGATCCCCACGTTGCCAATACACGTTTATTATTATTATTATTTTTTATTATTTTATTATTATTTATTTTAATTAATTTAAAAATTAGTTTAATTATAAAATCAGTCATAAATATTATATTGTAATTATTTATAAAATTTTCTTTATGTATATATWTTTTTTAATTAGTGTTAAAGTTTAATATATATATAAAATTTTAAATCGTGATATAATAATGTTAAAAAAAAAAAAAAATCAAAAATTCAAATAAAATATTAGTTAAGTTAACAAAGTTAAGACTAAGTATAGATTTTTATGGAGTGCGCGAGGATTGAACCTCGGACCTCCTTCCACCGTGAAAGCTTTAACAATGGCTGCCCTACCAACGTGCCATGCGTTATTTCTTTTACAATAATTTCACAAATAAATACTTTAACCGTCATACCCAAGACCACATGCCAAGCTATCAAGCACCTTTTAGAGACATACAGGTCACATGCCAAGCTATCAAGCGCCAAAGACGTAAATGGAGGAGCCCACAAAGGGACGTATGTGCTCAACGCGACGTCTTAAGAAGAACAATAATGCCGAAAAGTACATAGCGCGGGTGTACGCATATCGGCGTGAATTAATAAACATAAGGTCGGGAGTCATTTTTAATCAAGTTGTAAGCATAAATTAAAAGGTCTCAGACTAGAACAAGCGGGAAGGAGGCGACATATGCACTAGGAGCGTAAACATAGAGGCGCAAGGCTAACATAGCTATAGGGCAGAAAACCAATAGTTGTTTTCATAGGGGCGAAGAAACGAAGCTTAGATGCTTAAACCTAACCCTAACCTAGCCAATCCCCTAATGGAGTAATGTCTGTTTACAGACAAGTAAAGAAAAAATACACCTAACCCTATTTCTAAAGTTTATTAGCACCAATTTAAAACATCCTGGAACTCACCTTGACAACTTTGGTTGATGCAGGTCAAAGCACACAGGATGGTCAGGACTCGATGGAGTCGAGGCAGGGGAGTGTCGTCGCAAGAACCACCAGCGCCACCACCACCATCACCCGAACTCACCCTCATACTGCACTCGTTGGAAGCCATCAATGAGACTTCAAAGGGGTGACAACCGGCAGGGACTGAAGTGGAACCCCCACCGTCTGGAACGGGTAATCCAGAAGCGTCAAGGGATTCAGGGGGAGGACCTCCACCTGAAGACATCACGTGAGAGTTGAAAAATATCAAACTTCTGGAGTTTGCCGGAGGTTGCGCCAGTGAATGCACAGAAGCACGGTTGGAAGGCATGAATAAGTGTTTTGCCTTAAGGGACTATGCGTCCAAATCAAAGGTGAAGATCGCCATTTTTCAATTAAGGGACACACCCTGAACTGGTGGGTCAACTTGGAAAGACAACTGCACCTTACCCCAGACACAGTATCTTGGGAACTTTTCGAGGAAAGGTTCAGGAGGAAATATCTACCGGCTTACTACGAGGAACAACAGGTTGGGGCATTTCATGCCTTAGTATAGGGAAACAAAATGGTAGAAGAATATGAGATCAGGTTTATGGAACTGGTCAAATATGTGTCGTATTTGGATAGTGACCAACGACAGGCAGAGCGCTTCATCTATGGATTGAACCCCAAGATAAGAGCTATGGTGAGGATGTGGAAGCCGTCTTCAGTAGCGGAGGCGGTGGAAAGTGCGTGTTACATGGAAGAACATATGAACTTGACTGGGGGTGCAAGATCAACATTTCCGCATCGCCCTGGATTCATAGGAAAGGCCCTGAGGACTTTTCCTAGGGGAGGGGGCTCAAGGCCACCGCCATATGGTAACAGATTCATGCCAAGAACAGTAGCTACAGGGATTTCAATGGCAGCGAGTGCAGCATCTCGTTCATCACCAACGGTGCAGACAGGACCACGACCATCTCAGGGAACAGTGAGCAAGGGCAGGGGTTCCAGGGGAAGGAACTCGTTTCAAAGACAGACACATAATAATGCACGGGTTCAATCTGGTGTTACCTGTTGGGGGTGCGGGGGACCCCATTACCAGCGTGACTGCCCGGAGTTACAATCAGGGTTCGTGCACAGAGAAGGAAAGGCATCGATGGGGAGAGCA